>PPHD01011005.1:0-19164 GCA_002909625.1 Bambusicola thoracicus | reverse complement strand
GCACCATGAACCGCTTCAAGGCGTCCAAGTTCCGGCACACCGAGGCCCGGCTGCCCCGCAGGGAGGTGAGCGCAGCGGGCACTCCCCGCCGGCTCGTGCCGGGGGACGCGGGGGCGAGCCGGGGCTCCCCTAACGGGGCGGGACCGGCACCAACCCCGGCGGGGCGCGGCCGTGCTCGGTACCCGCGGCTCCGGGGCCGCCCGGGTGCTCCGTGTGCCGTCCCCCGGGGCAGCGGCATCGCGCAGGCGACCCCTCCTTGGCACCCACCCGGTGCCCACCCAAGCTCCCGGCCACGGGCGCTTCCCTGCTCAGCGCAGGCCCCCCGGTGCTTCTCCCCCACCCCGCGACCCTGGCTGGGTATGACAGGTGGAGGCCATGCATGCCGCCCGCCTGGCGCGTGCTGCTCGCCATACACGTGCTAACCAGCTGGCAGCACTAAGGCTGTGCCCGACCTGCCCGGGCATTGTGCGTGCCGGGCGGGGAACTGTGCTCTGCTGGGCACTGAGCACCGCGCCCTGCCCGTGCCATCGCGCTTCCGCAGGCAGAGAGGAAGCGCTGCACGCTGGGGCTGAGCCCCAGCACCCACAGAGTCTGTGATGGTGTATCCCCTCACCGTGCGGTGTGCAGCCATGTGGTGCCCGGCGCTGGGCTCTGCAAGGCCTCTGCCCCGTGATGCAATTGGACGACCAGCCCTGTCGAGTGGCGTGGCCCATCCTGGCTGCAGGGGCAGGGCCCTGCATCCCCATCCCCTGCACGCTAAGAAGGGGAGGGGAGGAGATGCTTGCTCAGAGATGGGCTGTGTTGAGTGTCACTGAGCACTACTGGGGTGTGCAGCTCGTCCCAGGCTCCTGGAGCCAGCAGGCTGGTGGCGTGGTGGCTGCTCTGCTTATGAGTTGTGCTGTGGCAACAGATGGCTGCGGAATGTGGTACTGTTGGCGTAGACTGTATGGCCAGAAGTGGGGAGCTCAGGCTGGGAGGGTGATGCTGCTAAAAGTCTTTTGGTTTTGCTGCCTTTGAAAAAGGTTTTGGCCACCAGCATGTTTATCTCACAGCCTTTTGGCTTCGGCACTCATTCCCTTTAACTTCCCGTCCAAACCGTCCTTGCGCAAGGCTGGCCTGTCCTATAGGAAGGGTCATGGTGACCCCTGTGCCAAATCAGGGAGCACATGCAGGCATCAGGACTGTCATAGCTCCATGGCAAAGGGCCCGTGGGTCTGGTACTGGGAGTTTACAGCATCCCACAAGCAGGCATGTCCCTGTCACTGTGCTGTCAACTGCAGCACTGGGGGTGCTCTGCAGGACATTGAGGACAGAGCGCAGAGAGTCATTTGCTCTGCTCGTGGGCTGTGTGTGAAGGGGCCTTCCGAATGGCATTTCCCATCCGGTTGCAGGGAGCTGGGAGCCGTGACCCCACTCAGTGGGGCAGAAGGCTCGGGTGTCGTAGCGTCACCATGTCCCTGCAGAACAGAGCTGCTTGTTTACTGAGGCAAAGATAGACACTTGACCTGACTGGATGGGGAAGTGTGATGTGTACATCAGGATCACAGCTGGTTGCTTCTCCCCTCTGGCATTGTGTTCTTGTGACATTTCTAGACATTTTGTGGCTGGGGACCACCGACTGACTCTCCCAGTCTGGGGGCAGGAGCCTCCTCTTGCCATAGAAAGGGTTAACAGTCCCGCCAGCATGCTGAGTGCTGTGACAAGGACTAGAGGAAGTGCTGCAGGAACTGCTGCTCTGTCAGGCCCCAAGAGGAAGCTGTGCAAGGAGGGGAAGCTCAGGTCTCACTCTGGGGCCGTGCAGCTCCAGTCCTGCAAATGGCTTTGCACAGCTGCAGGCCGTGGGTGTCTGCTGCAGCCGTGGGGACACCTGCATGATGCCCCAGCATCAGGTTTGTGCGAGGTTGGACTTGGCTCTGGGGCACAGAGCTGTGATTGTACCTCGGTGTCACAAGGCCCCTCGGCACCCTGCCAATGGTGGGGGATGAGTAGCAGAATGAGATTTTGGCTCAGGAGCTGTGGGGAAGTTCTTTGGCTGTGTGTCCACATAGGATGTGTGCTGCCAGAGGGGTCTATCTGCCATTGCCAGTGCCTCACTCAGCACAGCCCAAGAGACCTTTTCATCATCCCTAACTCCCCACCACTGGTTTACGCAGAACCCCCTGAGCCCTTCCCACCACAGAACAGTTGAAGCCTGGGATGGGTTCATGGAAGGGCAGCACTCAGAACAGGGGTGCTTGCTCCCATCCTTGTCCCTGTGGAGTGGTGGCAAAGCTGTCCCTAACCTCCAGTTTACCCCAGACCCCAGCCCACAGAGGGGTCATGACTGTGCCCATGGGACACAAGCAGCCATTCTGTTCCATCCCTCCTGGAGGGCAGAACCTCATGGCTGTGCCTCCAACACTCTCCAGGTCATGCTGTGTCACTCGCTGAAGGGGCTCTGTTGGTACTTCAGTGATGCAGTGTTGCTCTTCAGTGATGTGATGTCACCACTCTGTGCTCTCCTTGCCAGCCCTCCAAACACTGCCCTCCCCGAAGTAGAGCCATCTCTTAACACAGGTTTCTCTCTCCATCCCAGGCCTGGATTGGGGGTCTCCGAGCCAGCTCTATTGCATCCTATGGGAACCATGTGGAAGCCAGCTGCCGCTGGGTCGCCTTCAGTGCTGAGGCAGCAGGTGAGGTGCCTGGAGGGTAGTGTGATTTTGCCCTCAGAGCTGGCACCCTCCACACAGGAGGCCCATGTGTCCTGGAGCTGGTTCTCCCTGAAGTCCCTGAAGATACTGTCCACCCCACAGTCCCCTCTTTTCTCTTGAATTGCAAGTGTCCCAAACTGTGGGGGCTTCCTGGGAGCTCTGATGGGTGATGCCCAGGCTCGGGCAAGTGGTGAGCTGCTGCTCTGTGTTCTCTGCAGGAGTGCTGGGCATTGTGCCGCTGGAGGGCAGGGATGGAGGCAAGAGGACCGTGTCTCAGCTCTGCTGCCACTCAGGTAGGTTGGGCAAGGCTGGGTTTCTGCAAAGGAAAGATATCAGTTTCAGTCCCTTCACTGCAGAACGGTCTTGAGCTCTTGCAGAGCTTCCCTTGGCACACCCTCACCATATTACTCATTGCACAAAATGTCAATGGAGCAGACTAGTGCAAAAAGCACTCTGAGAGCATAATTCTAATCCTTGACTTAAACCAAGCACCCTGCATAAAGGCACCCGGAACAGACCCATGAAGCAGCAGCTGCCAAGCAGCCCCGAGGCAGAGTGTGGCTGCCCACACTGAGCTGTGATCGCAGCAGGGTGTACCCAGTGATGAGGGGAGAAGGGTGGGCCTGTGGCAGCATTGCTGCTGGCAGCACAGTGCGTGTCACGGAGGCAGAGGGCACAGAAGTTTGGGCACCCTTCTGGTGTCTGCAGTGCAGTGTTCACCCATTTCTCCAAAGTGCAACAGAGGATCAAGATGGGAGCAGGCTGCTGAGCCAGTCCCAGCACTGCCTTTGTGCACCCAGTGCTTTGGCATGGCTGCAGGAGCACACAGCGTGCCTGAGCTGTGCTTTTTCCACCATGTCTCAGCCTCTGTGCATGACATCCCCTCTAGTCACTCAGCCAGGGTGCAGCAGATGGGAGCTGCATCCTGCTGGCAAACAGATGGAAAGTCTCCCTTTATAACTGAGGTGAGCCAAGGCAGGCAGATTAACCAGGCACTGGAGCCCTCTCTCTGTGCTGCCTCCTGCTGCAGGAGAGCCGGAGGCTTCAGGCTGTGCCCTGGCACAGTGACCCATGTCACCATTGCAGCCGCCAGGGCAGCCAAACGGCCACTTAGACAAGGAGGCACAGCTTTCCTGGGCTATTGTTCAGGCCACTTCCCTCCCAGGACTCATCCCATCGTCTCTGGGCTCGTTGCCCTTCTGAAGCTGTTTGCCCGGCTCCATCTCCGCCCTGTCTGGCGGCTGTCCCTATGCCACCAAGCTGCCAGTGCTCCCAGAGGAGTGCTCCAGGGGCCAGGGGAGCCACGCAGCCCTTAATGGGATTTCAGCAGAAGCCCTTTGAAGCTGATGGTGCCTAGGAAACACCTCCCTTCTGCATTCAAAGCAGAGAAGGGATTTTCTTCTCCTCCCAGGGCAAACATAGCAGATAAGTCAGGAGCCAGAGTACATCCCTTTCATTCTGTGCCTTTTGGGCCTGCATCTCAGCAGCCTCGTGGAAGCGGAAAAGTACACAGTGACCTACTTTCACCCGTGTGCCGAACGCGTTGGAGGGGCTGCAGAGTACAGTGCCAGCACTGCTCCTGTGGGGCTCTGCTGTACGGGGCTGGGACAAAGGAGCCTTGTTTGCTGGGTGCATGGGGCTGATGCAGACACCCTCATGCCACTGGCACTTCAACCGCCCTGCACTGCCAGTGGCTTGGCATGGGGATATCTGCTGTGAAATGAAAGCTGTTTTAAATAGAGAAATGTAGCCGCGGGTTGCTTGGTGCTTGGTTGCTCTGCCTGTGGGGACGGAGGAGTGTGAGGCCCTGAGGGTCAGCATGGAGGGTTGTAGCAAAGCATGCTGCCCTGAAATGCCTCTGCCCCGGCTGCCTGCATGCACGTGGGAAGGGCCCAAAGTTGTCTGTGGGCGTGATGTGGGAATGAGTGTCTGCTCCTCACCTTCCAGATGCAGTGACAGACTTTGCCTTCTCACCCTTTGACCCACTCCTGCTGGCCACGGGCTCCGCTGATGAAACGGTGAGTGCTAGGTGCAGGGCCATATGGCTGTCCCCAGCCTGCCCCTACGCCTTGCTGTGGGGTGGCGGAACAGATGGATTCAGATGGGATGGGCCTCCAGGGTCTGACTGTGTTTTCTGGTGCCACAGGTGAAGGTTTGGCGCCTGCCTGAGGAAGGCCAGGAGCTGCCCAGCAGTGCAGGGCTGATGCTGGGTCCTGGTGGGGGCACAGTGGACATGCTGCAGTTTCACCCAACGGCAGATGGCATCCTGACCAGTGGTGTGGGAAAGCAGGTCACCGTGTGGGATGTGGGGCAGCAGCAGCCGCTGACAGGTAGGCACAGCCCCGTGGGTGTGGGAACAGAGACACCATGTGTGAGCGAACTTAGCCTGGTATCTCCTGCTCTGTGGGGATGCCTACACTGTGTCCTCAGCAGGCCCTGCCATCTGCTATGGCTGCTGTGGGCCCTTCAGAAAGGCCAAATTGTTGCACCTGAGAAGCTCTGTGGTAATGGAGGGTTGCATCCTGAGATCCCTGGGTCCTGAAGGTTCAGCGAGAAGGCTTGTAAGAGGAGGCTGACTGGGTGAAGGGTGCTGCTCCCTGAACAGTGTGAGGTGGTGGACATGCAGGCAAGGCTCACAGGAGCACAGTGTGCCAGCACTGTCCTGGTTTGTGTTTTGAACTGAAAGGCTTTGAGTTCAGAAATCCAGCAGTTGCCTTGTGGTCTGCGTGACAAACACGAGGTCCACCTGGGGAAGAGAAATCTGCTTTGCCTATAGTGTTCTTCTCAAGCAGAAGGATTTCCTTTGGCAAAAACAAATTGTTCAGGTGGAAAACCAGCATGGTTTGGCAGTATGGTGCCAAGCTGAGCTCCTGCTGCAAGGAAAGCCTTGCCAGGCCCAGGGTGGCAGGGAAGGGCCTGCTCTGTTTGGCAGGGGACAGAACCTGTGCCCAGCCCATGGTAGGATCTGACCGTTCTCTCCCCTCCCAGCACTGGAGGCCCATGGGGACCAGCTGCAGAGCCTATCCTGGAAACATGACGGCCGCCTGCTTGGCACCTCCTGCAAGGTGAGTGGAGCACACATGGGGCTGAGAACCTCATCTGTGCATGGTGACATTGCTGTGCGCTGTGTTTCTGAGTGGGCAGTCCTCCTCCTCTTTCTCCTCCTTTGCCACCTGCTGGGCTCTGACTGCCTTAAGCGAGATGCTGGTCAGACTTTTGGCAAAGCACTTGCTGACCTTCCCTGTCACCCACACGGGATGTCTCTGGTGACCATAAATCTGCTTGACACCCGAGGAGCATGGGGTGCAAATGGTGACCCCATTTTGGGGAGAAAGGGCAGGACTGGGGCTGGTGAGTGGGATGGCAGCACTAGATGGCGCCTGCTGCTCATCGCCTGTGCGCAGAGCTGGATGCGCCAATGTGCAGGGCGTGCGCAGGCCTTGCATGCAGGCTGAGTGCGCAGGCTGAGTGAGCAGGCCGGCCCCAGGCTGTGTGTAGAGGCCAAGCAAGGACTGACTGTGCAAGCCCAGATGAGCATACAGACTGAGCTTGCATGTCAGGCAAGGAGGTGGTCCTGAGATGGGACCAAGCGTGCAGGTCAAGCATGCAGACCAGGCTCCCAGTGCTCCTCTATCTTTGCAAAATGCCTATGGAAAAGGGCTAGCACCAGGGCATATACCTGCTGTCCCAGCCAACCCTTCCCGAGGCATTTGACAATGGAGCTGTGGCAGGGAAAGGCTCTCCATGCTGCCCTTGGGGTGTCAAGGAGCATTTGTGAGGATGGGGCTGAGAGGTCTAGCTCCAGCCCTGGCTCTGATTTGAAGGCAGAGCAGTCTGGGGAGTGTTTTGGAGCAGTTTTTAAGGTGTCACAGTCTCAGTGAGGCCATGGAGTGTGCCCATGCCCAGCCATGGGGCAGGACCTGCAGAGTGCTGTGAGCCACAGGAGCAGGCTTTGGGGGAGGGGCAGGAGCAGGAGGCTCCCTCCAGCTGTCTGCCTAATATGGCCTTACCTTCTGCTGGCCCCAGGGTCCTTAACCCTTCTCTGTTTTCTTTTTATCTCAACAGGACAAGAAACTGCGGATCTTTGACCCTCGAGCCAGCCCAGCTGCATCCCAGGTACTGTCCCTCCTAGCTGCACTGTGCAGCACGGTGCAGGCAGCCCTGTCCACCTGGGGTGTGTGGTGAACCAACCCACCCAGCCCCAGCAGGGCTCACATTGTTGCAGGAGGCCCTGCTCGCAATGGGTCTGCCTGCTGAAGCCCAGTGTGGACACATGGGACTCCTCCCATCAACCCACCTGGAGAGCTGCCTCAGTTCACTGGCCAGGAGGGACAACAGAAGGGCTTTGGCTCTGTTGCCTACCTGCCCTGCAGGCAGCGGTCCCAAACCCTTCAGGCTTGAGGGCTCCAGAATGGCTCCTGGGCTTTGTGCTGCCATGCTGGAGCTGAGCAAAAGGCTTTTGGGAATAAAGTCCTGCCAAGGGTGAGGTTGGGCAGCTGGATCCGCGCGGCTCAGCAAAATAACAGTGATTAGGAAATAAGTAGAGGACTTGGGCCTTGCCATCCACATCAAGTTTAAACAGCCTCTTATTAGAGGCTTCCTGTGGCTTCAGGGCTCTGGCTGCTGTCAGCCGCTGTTTCCCCGTGCAGAAGAGGTGGGAGGCTTTTGGGAGGGGAGGGAAGCAGTGGAGAGCAGGATGGGACGACTGCAGCGTGCTCCTGACACCAGCGTGTGCCTGCCCCTGGGCTCTGGAGACCAACAGCCTCCAGTGTCCGTGGGTGCTCTCTGCAGGTGTGAGAGGTGCCTTGAGGCAGCCTTTGTAAATACAGCAGTACTGTATTTAAGTATGAATCCAGCAGTTACACATGCAAACAAACCGGGATGAAGCACTCCCGGCCCTCTGAATGCTCTGGGAGCTGCTCAACCTTGCAGGGAGGTGCCAGCCTCTGCTCCTGGATTCACTCCACATCTCCCCACAGCCCCCAGCTCCCTCCTCTCCCTGCCCCCTGGTTCTTCCCCTGACAGTTCTGTCACTTTGTATAATGGCATTTCTGTGATGCTGCGAGCTCCGTGGGCTCCAGCCAAGTCTCCTGGGGCGGGTGGACTCTGTCTAGCTGAGCTATTAAAAATAACGTGTGAATGATGGTGTCTGTTCAAAGCAGGCAGCTCACTTCCCTCCGCCGCCTCCTGCGCCGGGCCAGGGCCGGTGCTGAGCCCTTGCCGGCACTCGGAGTTTGCCAAGAGAAATATGTACCTTTGCCGCCGCGAGGCGCAGCACCGCAGCCATAACCCCGTCCGGCTGAGAATTGATGAAGATGTTTAGTCTTGGAGAAGTACCGTGCTGAAGGGGAAAACTTTAAAATGCTATAAATCCTTTGGAAGTTTGCAGAGAGCTGGCTTAGCCAAGAGGGATAACGCTCCTGTGTTTTGTGTTTTCCCCTTGTTGCTGGAGGGCCGGGATGCTTGGAAGGGCTGCTGCTCCCTGGGGCCAACGTGGTTACGAAACCAAGTGCTGTCAGGGCCACCGAGTGGTACCAGTGCCTCACCAGCTCCCGGCTTCGAGGCCGCCTGGTTCTCACTGCGGTGAAGGAGATGAGCGATGGGTTTCTAGCCGGCTCTGCTTGGAGTCGTGGCCGCAGGCTCGGCGCTGCCGCCAGCACAGCTCCATCCCTCTGCAGCATGCTTCCAACAAAGCAAAGCTCAGCACAGAGCTGCTCCTCCGGCTGGTTTTCTTAATTTGCCAAGCCTGCCTCATTAAAGCATTCCTTTTTTAGAGCAGAGGAAAAGGAAGAGAAGGAGCTAAAAGTGGAGCCTCGGGAGCAGGGAGGAGGGGTGGCTGCCGTGGGGCTGTCTTGGGTCTTGCGGGTGCAATGCATGCAGTGTCAGGGACCACGGGATGGTGAAGAGGGCATGCGGGCTGCCTGCCTTCCGCAGCCATGCCTGGGACCTCAGACTGCCCTTGGGAGTGGCCAGAAGCTCCAGGCAGTGGCTGCTTGGCCCCCTGGGGCCCATGGTCACCTCTTTGCTGCAGCTGGTCCCATCACGCGTCCCGCACAGCTCCATCTGAGTGTTGTCCTTTTGTGAGGTCCTGCATGTCCCATACACCGCCTTGACTTCTCCCAAGGCCGCACTCCTCTCCCTTCCCCTCACCTCCCACGGGTTTGGGGCTCATTGCTGCTGTACAGTCTCCCTCCTTGCCTTGACCCTTGTGTTGGAGGCAGATTTCATCCCATCCCTCCCAGCTGCAGCTGTGACAGGGCTGGGTGCTTCTCCCCTCCCGCCTTTGCCAACCCTGCAGCAAGTAGACATGAAGCTTCTTTCTGCCTCTGGGCACTGCCTCTGGCATTACTTGGACCAAGCTCTGGGATTTGCTTGTGCAGTAGTTGTGGTCCTTGGTGCAGTGGGGACAGTTCTGGGATCACGGTGCCAGGCTGGGCTCAGGGTGCCAGAAGAGCACCAACCCTGCAGGTGAGTCACCAGAACGGCACCAAGTGGCATCTGGCTTATAGCGTTGGCAGTGCTGGAGGTGATGTCTCCATTGATTGCTTTCCCGGCATCCTGATTTGGTGCAGCAGAGCCCTGTCTCCCACATGCAGTGTCCCGCATCCACCCCCGCGTTTGCATGGCATGTGTAGGGCTGCATGCATCTGGCCAGCACCTGGCTCACATTATGGGGCTGGAGCAGGCGCCACCGATACGCCGTACTGCGGGGCCACGGCTGAGCGCAGCCAGTGTGGGATGGAGAGGAACTGTGCTTGTTCTCACGAGAAACTTCCCCCAACGCTGTTTTGGCAGAACTGGGGGCGAGGGAACGGCCACGCGCGCCGGGCGAGTGCACGCCTGTGCTCACGTTTTATAGTGCTCCCTTGGAGCACAACGCTCGCGTGACCAGGGCTGAGGGCAGCTGGGGACAATTCGGGGTGTGTTTGTCCCCACAGTGGGTTATCTCCCTGCCTTGCAGGCCATGTCATGGGGTAAGGTAGAGACCTGGGTGTGCCCACCTTTGCCCACGGCTCCCCTGCAGCCCCTCTCTCACACCCCAGCCATTGCCCTGCCTCTGTCCCACAAGCATGGCCATACAGGCAGGGCAGTGCCAGGACAAGTCAGATGTCCAGGCTGGAGCCACCTGGCCATGCCCACCACTTGGGCCCCGCAGACCCTGATGTGACACCTTTGCCCTGGATCCTGGCTTGGCAACGGTCCCGTCCCTGACTGTTGGGTCCAGCCGGGCACCGTTCAGCAGGGGAAGGAGCACCAAGACATGGGAGGCTCTCTGCCTGTCTCCCCACCCCAGCAGCATGGTATCCCACGCCGGGGTCACCCTGGGGGTACCTGACTCCCAGCCTCAGCAGCAGCTTCCTCTGGGCAGAGGGAAGGTCCGCAGCATCCCACATTCCCAAGGAGACCGTGGGAAGCTTTGAAAAAGTTGGCCAAGCTCTGGGCTGCCTATTTATAGCATTGCGCGCTCTGCGCTCTCATGCTTCTGTTCCCCAGCGTAACTGCACGGGATTGTTTATATTTCCTCTGCTCTGCTTCCCCCTCAGCTATCCTTCACAGGAATGCCGCTGGTATTGCAGATATGGGGAAGTCGAGGAGGATTCAGGCCGAGCCCCAGCATCACTACGAGGGCACAAGGGCTCGCCCTCCGCTGGGTGCCCGTCTGTCCTGCAGGCGTACTGGGGACAGCCGTGTGGGGTCGGTGGGTCACAGCCTTACTGTGCTGCTGCTTGCCGATATGGGCTGAGGGGTTTGGGGAGAACCCCTGGCTTGCTGCCCAGGGGGCAGAAGGGTGCCACACTGGTCCCTCTCCACTGTGGCACCCACACCCTGAATCCACTCTTCCCTTATCAGGACTGGCACAGGGCTGCTGGAGCTTCGCTGCAGAAAAGCTCTGTGTCTCCCATCCCATTTGGGTGCCCAGCAGCTGCAGTTTGGTGTGGTTCAGCAGGGCCACAAGGCTCAGAGCAGAGTACTTTGTATGTGGCTGTCAGAGAGGCTGGCTCTGCTGAGTGCAAACATCTCCTTTCTCTGCTTCAGGAGGAGTGCGGCTTCTGAACACAAAGCCACCTTTTGGGGGCAAGCAGCCCCTCCAGCCTTGCGCTACCCCCTCCCTGTGTTCCTCTGTTGGAGGAGCGGCTCTGCAGACGTGGGGCCGGCCTGCCAGAGGCTGCTCTGCACTCCTGGCCACCTCTTGAGCGAGTGGGATTTGGCAGCGAGGGGAGATCACATTCTTCTGCGGGGAGGATGCACCATAGTTAACCCCCTCAGCTCCCCAGGAAGCCTTTCCTCTGCCCCCTGGGCTCGTGCCTGTTGGTGGCAGCAATTGCTTTCCCCATCCTTTTCTCCACAGGGTTCGGATGCCTGCGGTCTGCCAGTTGTGGGCATGGCAGAACCGAGGGATCCCAGAGTTCAGGGGCTTCCTCCTGCTGCCTAGCCCTTCCCTGGGCTCCCCAGACCCTGGCCAAAGGTAAATATTCCAGGCAGAGGCTGGGATCACCCTGGTGCAGGAGCAGTTTTTGCTTTGTGTCAGGCTCTCCTAGGCAGCCGAGGAGCCGAAATCTGCCGGCAGCTGTTGCCAGCTCATGCTGACCCACTGTGGCTGTGCTGCCAACAGCTGCATCTGACACGCCAGGAGCGCTCCCCATGGTGTGGAGTGCTCAGCCACCCCATGTCCCACAGCGTCCCTGGGGCTCTTCAGGGCTGAGGACCCCACATACTTGCCGTGAGTGCCAGGGCAGGGTGGGGAGCAGGAGGGTGTTGGGGATGAGCTGATCGGTGCGTGCACAGTGAGGCTGCTATCTTCATTTGTCTCCAAACTTGGGTTCTTGCCCAGCTCTGGCAGTCCCATGGACCTACGTCCACTCTGGGGCTCTCATCCGACCTCAGCATCCTGCTCACACCACTCCTTCCTGACCTCCACATCTGCCTCCTGCACAGGACACAGGTGGGGGTTCCTGGGGGCCCCCCAGGACCGGCTGCCACTAGGTGGAGCGGCACACACGCGCCATCCGGCCCTGCATGCTCACCTCTGGCAACATCTGCACAGCCTGGTGTCTGAGCCACCTCCGAAACCGGAGCGCCCCGGCCCCAGCCTCCCGCATATTTGCTGACATACGTACTGCTCAGCCTGGGATGGAACTAATGCAGAAAACATGTTTCCCTGCCGCAGCGTGCGCAACGTGGGCTGCGAGCGGCGAGGCCCCGCCAGGGCACGGGGCTGGGCTGGGCGAGGGTCCCAGCACCATCTCTTCTCCAGAGTGATCTGAAGGTGCATTCTGGCACGCTCTGCCCCATCCCACCCAGCTGCGGACCATCTGTGGCTCCACCACATTGCGCACGGGAGTGTTACAGCTCCCATTGAGCTACATGTGTTGCAGAGAGGCGCTGCCACTGAGCATTCCCTGCCCTTTGCCACCTGTGCCACTAGGGCTGGCACCCCTGGCTTCCCTGGTGCCGCTTGCTCCACAGGACTGGGAGCCAGCAGAGCCAGCACGTGAGGCTTTCAAATCTCCAGCTGTCAAATTTTGGCTGCCACAGCTGTGTGTGGCTCAGGTGCAGAAGCAATCTCCTCGCCGACGGTCCTGGCTGGGGTTGGGCTTCCAGCTCTCCTGGCTCTGGCTCCCAGGGTTTCCTTCCCCTCTCAGCACTGATAGTGGCTCCGTCCTTCTGTCTAGCAGCAAGGCACTGGGCTGGTGGGGAGGGCTAGCAGCCCCCCAGCCATCTACCTCACTGCCCCGCTTTGGGGCCCTCCTTGTCCTCGCTGCAGTGACACAGCCCTCACACTGCACAGAGGACACATCACCTACTTAACCGCTGGAAGTGGGACAGGGCTGAAGGGATGCTGGTCCTGCAGCCATGCAGGGTGCAGTGGGAAGGATCGAGCAGGAAAGGAGGGCGTCAGGGGGTTTGTTCCACCAGAGAGGTCTCCAGTGCCAGTGGAGATGCGTTGGATCTTGCCCCATATCTTGCTGCTGCTGCAGGGAGCGCCAGGCTTGGCTTGGCTCCTCGCAGGCCATGCTGGCTGGCGTGGCTGTGTTTGTCCTGGCAGGGGATGCGCTTGGCACCACGTGCCCTCTCCCACCCTGGCTGTGGGCCCCAGCAGCTCCACTATAGGGCAGGCATTACGCTGGGCCTGAAGGGGGCTCCTGGCAGGGCTTCTCCCAGAAGCTCAGCACCTCCATGGGGACACAGCTCCCCTCTGTCCTTTGCAGGGAGCAGAGTCAGAAGTGCTGGGCTGTGTGGTGGTGCTGGAAGCACAGCACTCGGCTCAGCTCTGCCTTTCCGTGACGGCTCTGGAAGCGTTGGTGGTTGGGCTGTTTTCTTGGCGCTGGTTAAGCGAGAGCGAGGGAGTTCCAGCACCTCCTGTGTCGCACAGCAAGCACTGCTGCTGGGTCCCGCTGGGACACCGGAACCGCAGGGCCCATCTGGGTACCACGTGGGAGCCAACACTGTAACTCTTCCACTCCTTTCCTCAGCAGAGCTGCACCAGGGCCCAGCAGTAAGACTGGGGATGGTGCCGCAGAGGGCAGGGCAAAGTCTGGGTGCGCTGGGGGGTCCTGGCCCCACAGCAACCCCGGGGGAGAGGGGCTGCTGGATAGGGCAGGGTGAGGAGTGCCGCCAGACTCAGTTTGCCATCAGTGTCTCAGGAACCTCTGGACACATGTGGGGCACCTGCCTCCTGAGCTGGGATTTGGCACGGATGAAGAGCCCATGATACAACCGGGGAAGTAAGTCCCTCTTGCACCCTGGCAGTGGCTGTGCTCAAGCATCTTGTTGCCAGCATGGAGCAGCTTTTCGACACGCTGACCCCAGGCTCCACATTTGGTGCAGGAAGAGCCATGGGTGGTGTTGGGATCCAGGAGCCATCCCATCACGCTCGTGCTCCCTGCTTCCACGCTCCACTTGTCCCAGCGACCATATTAGCACCACTGAGGTGACCCCATAAGGGACAGTCCCAGCATGGAGGCCATCCCCACCCCACTGGCACTCTGGGCACCCCTTGGTGGGGACGAGCTCGGCCCCGTGCACTCAGCCCCACAGTTGCTCACGGTCACGCTGTAGCCGCACACAGAGCGCGGTCCTGCATGGTGTGAGCAGTGGCAATGCTGATGGCTGTGTCTGCTGTGTGCTTTGCAGAGCGTCCCAGGACATGAGAACAACAAGGACTCCCGGCTGCTCTGGATGGGAGCCAGCGATTGCCTCATCTCCGTGGGGTTCAGCCAGGTACGGGCCTCGCTGGGAGGGCAGCTCTGCGCCAGCCGGGATTTCCCACTGTGTGCCAAGGCCACAGCACGGCCTCCCTGTGCATCTCTGCAGCGCCAGCCTGGGGCTCCCATCCAGCATGATGGCTGCAAGGCAAGGGCAGCCCCGGGGGCTTTAAGGGAACCTGTCCCAGTAAGAGCAGGCTGGGGAAAGGAGGAGATCTTCTCTCTGTCCTTGGGGTAGCAGAGCCTCCAGCCACCTCCTGTCCTTGCAAAACCCTGGCTGCAGCCACATCGAGTCACAGCAGCCGTGCTGGGCTCTCCTGGCCATGGAGCTGCTAGCACAGCAGCCACTGGCCCTCATATCCACAGCCCCTCTGCTGCCCACCCTGCACCTGCATCCCAAGGTGCTGAGTACATTCAGCTGTGTCACCCCTGGTAGCAGAAGCAGGCTGGCCATGTGCTGTAGCACTTGGAAGCAGAGGAAGGCAAGGACATGAAGCGAGACAAGCAGCCACTGATGCAATCCATGTCTTTGTCCCTGCAGATGCGTGAGCGGGAGGTGAAGCTCTGGGACACGCGGAAATTCAGTGGCGCGACTTTCACCTTGGCACTGGACACGTCATCTGGGTAGGGATGGGGAGTTACCATGGGGTGGCAGAGGGGGGACACAGAGCAGCACGGCAGTGCTGAGCAGGGATGTGCTTCACTGCTTGGGGACCTGTAGTGAGCACAGCAGGAACTGGTGAGTGGTTCCTGGCATCAGCAGCACTCAACCAGAAAGCCAGGGGCCAGGCTGGAGATGGCACGGGCATGTCCCTGGCACCAATCGCTTGGGATTGACGGGAGGTGACAGTGCCAGGGACAGTATGTCTGTGTCCTCAGCAGCACTGTGGCAGGCAACAGCAGTGCTGGCAGTGACTGCGTGTGCTGTGGGTGGCATATGTTGCTCTTGAACAGCCGGGCCTCTGACACAGTACTGCATCCAGATGTACTCCTTTGGCACAGCTTGGCCCCAGGCCCCTTGCTTGTGCTGGGCTAGGCAGTTTGTGCAGCAGCACAGGGACTGCCCAGTGGCAAGGGCTGCCTGCGGTACAACGGCTCTCGTGGCTGTAAGGGGTCAGTGCTTCTTTTCAAGGTGTGGTGATGTCTGCGTGGCTCCACCGGGGCTGTCGAGGTGACAAATGCCACAGTTCGGGCTGGCCTCATTGCTCCCATGTAGCCTGCAAGCTGGCTGTGGTGCACACAGGGAGATGGGAGCCACTCCAAGAGGTAGAAGGAGGAGAAGGTAGTGCCTTCATCCCTCTGGAGTGATGGAGGCTTGGGGTACAGCCCTTGCTGTGCTGTGCGGGAAGCCTCCGGCTCTCCCCAGAGCTGCTGGCAAAGCATCAGGGACACCGTGACCCTCGCTGCACAGAGAGCTGGCTCCATCACAGGCCAGGGTGATGGAGCAGGCTAGGTGACTGGAGCAGCTGGGTGCTGATACATGAGCTCTGGCATGGAGCTGAGTGAACTGTGACAGCAGAAGCAGCACTTGACTGCCCTACAGTGTCCCCACATGAGGTGTCAACCCCAAGACAGCAGCTGGGACCTGCAGGAGGGGAGAGGAATGGTTGCTGCTGTGGTGTGGAAGTGCTGGCATGTCCCTGCTGGGATGGTCAGCCTAGCATGGTGGCCAGGGAGCAGCCAGAGGTGGAGGCAGAGCAGGAGGCTTCAAAGCATCACTCATCTCCTGCATCTCCAGGGCTCAGGGCTTGCTGTCTATGCTGGGACAATAGGCAGAAACAGCCTCAGCTGGCTGTGCCTCCAAAAGACTGAGACTGCTGCAGGGGAAAACACTCCTTCCCCAGTGCCAGTGGGGTGCTCCCAGACTGTGGCTGCAGCCCCCTCCCTGTGTGCCATTAGTGCCCAGAGTGAACCTCCTCCAGGGGAGCCACACACACGGCACACGGCCAAAGGGTGTGATGCTTTATGGTCCTTTATGCAGAACCCCACAGCTGCACAGTGCCTGCAGGCATCACCCCAAACCCTACCACTGCTCGGCCCCTGTGCATACAGGGACTCGGCTGGGGTGAGCCAGCCCATCTAAATTGGATCCAGACATGGGGCCGCACTCAGCCCCGTTTGCGCAGGCTGCAGTTATTTTGGCTGCCGGCTTTATCGGCCGCCAGGAATGTGGCTGGCAGGCAGCGCGTGGTGTGTCAGCCCGTGGCTTCGTGAGGCTGCAGCTGCGTGGCAATCAGTGCTGATAAGGCAGTGGCAAAGAGGGGCCGGGAGCACAAAGGGCCTGGCTCTGGGGAGCAGTGAGCAGAGGGAGGTGTTCGTAGTACAGACACGGGGGTCACACACAGCGTGTCCCCACCGCATCTGGGGACCCTGTGGGGATGCGGCCAGCTCAGGGCCGGGTGTGGAGCAGCCTCTCTCAGGCACCATCTCAGAGGTGCCAGCCCCCAAGCTCGTTGCTACCATCTTTTCCCCACTGCCCCGTCTCATTCCTACCATGCCCCACTGCCCATGATCAAGTTTGTAGACGGGCACAGTGGGCCATGGGTTCCCATCACGGGCACGCGTGGCCATCGAGCAGTGCTGCCTGGTGCTGGCCATGCAGGCTGTGCGGCGCACAGCAGCTCATTGAGGAAGCAATCAGTGGGCGGGCAGGAAGCTCATACCATTCATTACTGACGCCGGGCGGCAGGAAGGGGAGCATGCAGCATGCCTCGGGCCCCTCGCCTGTGTGGCCTCAGGTACCCAGTAGCACCCCAAAGCAGGTAGAGGACAGCTACAGCATGCCCAGCCCCAGCACACTGCCATGCCCCCACCAAGCCCTACGGGTAGTTGTGTTCTTGCCCAATATAACTGGGGAAGGGGCACCCCAGTTTCTCCTCTGCATCGTCAAGTGTGTTTTGGGGCTGCCCATCTCACCTGCACAGATGAGAGCTGTGCAAATGCACAAACCTTGCTATGAAAGCATGGGGCAGCAACACCTGGCACAGCCCGGACCCTGTGGCAGGAGGCGTGGGTGGCCCCAGCCCCACTCCATGTCGTTGTCCCCAGCATGCCGCCTGTTGCTGCCTTTGAATCGGGTTTTGTCTTCCCTCTGGCCCTCTTTAATTAGATCAAGGAGCAGCAGGAATAGGCCTCAATAGGTTATTGTTGCCCTAAATTGTAACCAGCACCGGTGGGGTTGGGTTACGGGCTCAGCAGTGGGGTCAGCGGCCAGACCCGATGCAGCAGCCCACAGCCTGGTGCCGTCTCCACGCCGCGGCGGCAGTGAGAACAGTGGTGCCTTGTTGTGCCGCACCACCGGGTCTGCACAGTGTCCCCAAAGCCCCCACATGCTGGAAGCTGGGTTCTAAAGACAGGAGCATCTGCCAGCAGCCCCGTCTGCTTGGAGTCCCTGTACAGTGCCTATCCTCGCACCCCACAGTGCCACCACATTCCCATTGTGCTGCACAGGTGCCATGAAAGCACTGGGTCAGGGACAGTTTTTGGGAGGGCCAAGCAATGGGGCCCTGCATGGGGCAAGTCCTCAGGGCTGGGCGGTGCGTGCAGGGAAGGAAGGCGGTTTTGGAGAGCTCAAGCTCTGTTTGGCTGCAGGATGTGAAGGGTGGTTCCCCCTGGGGACGCTGACCCGGACAGGCTCAGTCCACTGCACCCATCGGTGTTCCAGAGCCGAAGTCGGAGCTCAGACTGAGGATTTGCTCACTCGGCATCTCCCAGCTGCAGGGCTCGAGCTCTCGTGCGTGCCAAGGCACACGCCTCCAGTGTCACACTGTCACTTCCCCACTCATTGGCTGTGGTGGGACTGTTAATGCACATTTGGATGCGATCCCCACACTCTCAGCCTCTCAAGGCTCCCCGCTGCAATGGGGCTTATCCTAGGGGTGCACACATCCCACGTTGGGTTATTTCCATTCCAAATCCCCATTCAGGTAGCTCCAGCAGGACCTCCCTCTGTCCTGACGTGGCCATGAAGCCATGTGTGCTGGCTTTTCCCAGCACCTAGCAGCCATCTTCTACAATTCTGGGTAGCACTGGGCATTCTGGGGTTTTCCAACACCACCCACCCCATCAGCAATGCCTCAGCGCAGAGCCCTGAGCAGGATGGATCCCTGTCCCCATACCCACCTCCAAAACAGGAGCATACCTGCTGACCCCCAGCCTCACCCCCAGGCTTTTCCCTCTGCTCCTGCCAGCTCCTGGTGCCCACACTTGGCACAAGGAGGGATGGAAGTGTCCCCACTGCTGCTTGGAGGGGTTAACACCGTGTGTCCCCGCAGCCCGCTCCGCTCATCGCGCCGTATAAAAATAGCCCTGTGCCTTGCTCTGGCGGGAGTGTGGTGAGCTCCGTCACTGCCGAAATCACTCCCAGATGGGCCACAGCCCCATCCCAGCCTCGTGCTGGCCCACAGCCGCCTCTGCGGGCGACTGCCGCTCCCCAGCCCTGGCCTCGTCAGCTTTCCAGGAAGCCGGCAATATTTCTGCCTTTCCACAAGCTCCTCCTGGCAGCCAAGGCTTCACCGCAGTACGCGGGGGCTGCAGGACACTGACACACATGCCACTCTCCTCCAGCTCCCTGTGCACATCCCTCATCCTGGGCAGGGGGTTGGGGACCCTGGCACCCCTGCTGTGGCCCTGCAAAGCCACGTGTCCTGCCAGGGCTCTGCTGCAGCCATGGCTACCCAGCATGGGCTGCCAGGTGCTGGGGACACCGTGACATGTCCCGCTGCCTGCTGAGCCCCAGCCTTAGTGCTCTGTCCCCAGGGCACTCGGTGACCGCCCTGCGGGCTTGAACAGCAAAAGGGATTTTTTTTGGTTTCATGTCAGGGGGTTTTGCAATCCCTTCCCTGCGCTGATTCAGCTTGGAGGAATTAGCAGCGCCGCACAATGTGCCGTGCTCATCTGCTCTGGGCTGCAGCGGAGCTGGCAGCAGGCGGGGGGACTTCTGCACATAGCATAGGGAACTGTGGGGGTTTTGAGGCTGCACATCTGGGGCTTTGAGGGCAATTTGAAGGCTGCAACAGCACTTTTTGGGTGCAGCTGATCTCCTGAAGAGCCATGCAGGTTCAGGGGTGTGTGCCAAGGGGGTCCGAGTGCCACAGTGCAACATGCTTTGCTGCCACTGCTGTGTTCCTGCGTGCCAGGGCTGTGCTCAGCCACTGGAGCCCTGGGGACCCTGGCACAGCAGCTATGTGCTGGGGAAGCAGGGAGGTGGCAGCAGAAGGGCTGTGGGACGAAACCCCGAAGTGCAAGGTGAAAGCTGTGCCATGTGC
>PPHD01011004.1:0-19165 GCA_002909625.1 Bambusicola thoracicus | reverse complement strand
TAACCCTCTATCTATTTTTAGAATTATGTTGATTTCCTCTTTGGCCTAACACCTGGCAGCTCCCATTCTACCATGTTTATTCCTTGCTCAACATTAGCAGTCTCTTTGTGGAAACAAGTGAATGCTTTAGGCTTAAAAGAAATAAAGAGCATGCCAGCTCTCTCCAGAAAGCAATTCTGCAGCTCAGCTCAGAAGCAAAGTACATCCACTGCTGCTTTCTGAGCCTCAGAAACTCAGACTGACTGCCTTTTCCTATCTAATTCTTGGGGAAAAAAAAGAAGGGAAAAAAAAAACTGCTTCACTTAAGACTCATTGAAGGTTTTGAGCACTCCTTCAGAGAAGGTAAGACCTATCTCCATGAAGACACTAGAGGACCCTGTAAAACCTCAGCATGTTCACTGATCATCAACATCTTCACACACAAAGGCTGCACAAGCTGTAGTCCGTGCATTCCAGACATTCTACTTTTGACTCAGCAGCTCGTGATATGCCACAGAAACCTGAGTGTTAGAGATGCTGACCATTCACACAACTATCCATTTGTTCCATCTGCACCAATCCAGCACTCCAATGAATGAGATGAGGACTCTACCTAAAGTCTTGGCTACGTCCAAGTCCTGCTGCATGTATCCGGTGCTTTTCTCTGTGTTCCCAAGGGACCAGTAAGCACTGCTCAGTGCAGAGAACACCGATCCCCGCAGCTTCAGGCTGCAAGTGCCAATCTTCAGGGCAGCTTCCAGTACAACCACAGAGGCCCCATGATGGCCTGCAGTCAGAAGTTCCTGGCCAATCACAGACACCACAACAAAGGGGCTCTTGTCCAGCTTCATCTTCTGCAATTGTTGATAGGTTGGCTCCAGGGACTCTAAAACACAAGAAGGGAAGAAGAGTTACTCAACAAACTAAGCTATTTGCATCCAGAAATCAGCCTAACACTTCATCCTCGTTTCTGGTAACCAAATGACACAATGAGTTAAGAGCCAAACTGCCCAAATCAAACTAAAATTTATTACAGGAATTTGGGGCTCAAATACATCATCTAGTACCCAGTACAAGCACAGCGAGACAGGTCAGATCAACAAGCACCTTGGTGATTTTCCTGCTGAAAGCACTTCAAGGAAGACAACACAAGAGCTCAGATCAGTCTCATCCTAAAAATGAAGGCTGGTCTAATGGCAGAAAGAATACAGAGAACACCTGAGGTGTCATAGGAAATTAGAAATGGGCTGCCAGCAGAGCATTTAAGTGCTGTAGTTGCTGCTCCTTCAGCTGAACATTTAAAGCATGTGTCTTTTGAGATACCACAGCACATGACACGCACCAACAGAGGTGACCAAAACTGCAGGAAGAAGCTGCTCTGCTTGCTCTTATAAGGCAGGAGCCAAAGGTACACCTGCAGAACAACAGCACCACACCTGACAGACTAGTGATCATGGGTCTAATTGCTTTTAGCAGTCAGATGATAAAACATCCAGGCTGTATGTTTCAGGAAGGACATCAGCATAACAGGACTGATGTTACATGTGCTGTGCTGCACCCCACCTGATTGCACTGAGCTCAATTTTCAGGATTTATGACTAAACAAGATTTCTGGATTAGATGATCTCACCTGAATCAACATTACCACAGCAAGCTCAGGAAGCCATTTGCTTCCTGTTTTCATCAGCTCTGCCTCTCTCCATTCACTGTGCATATAAGAAAACAACAGATACTTAACACTTGCCCGAAGATGCAAACACTTGCCTGAGGATTGCAACAGATGCAATCCAGATTCTAGGATTAAACGCAGACGTAAGAGGACAGAAATTCTGTAACGTGCCACCAGAACACAAAATTAACTGTTGCTGATAGAGCCCAGTTAACAGGCACAACACTGCAAGAGCAGGTACAAATTCAGCTCCTGGGCTTACAACTCTAGCTAGGTAATGCAGGCAAACATAGGGAGAGGGAGGGAAGGTCTCCTGGTTACTCTGAAGTGGGACAGAGAGAGCTAGCACGGTAATGGCAGGGCAGACATGGAGGCCATCACATCTCTTGCAGCGAATGGTGAGGAAAGAGACACAACCACAACCATGCAAAAGATGTAGCAACACTGATTCATTGACTGTGGAAGGGAGTTTGAGCTTCCTCTACATACTGTGAACCCACGCTTCCTGAATCCCCCAGGGTCTGTGTTTAATAATCTTTAGCACAGCACTAATACTGATACCTCTTGCCTTCACCGCTGCTCCTCTTCTTCCTCAGCAAGATACCATTCACATCAGTCTATCCATAGCTCCAAATAAGCAATCATCCAGTGGGTTCAAATTACAAGCGACAGGTTTTACACCGTAACACCTGAACAGGTGCTCCTCCCAGGCAGAGAGCTCTTGTAAAGGGGGCCAGAATGAAACGTAACAAATACAGAAGTGCTTGCACACACAATGCCTAGCCCAGGGGGAACAAGATCCTGAATATTCATTCCAGCAGTACAGCATACATACGCACTCAAATTAAAACTAATACTTTATAAGCAGAGCTAATTTAAAATCTGCCAAAATACTCAGAGGGAAGATAACAACTGGCAAGCAGAAACACCAAGAAGCACAGTAGGGAGCAGCAATATAGATATACAGCTGCACTACGATGGGACAGTAAGATCATCTAGTTAAATCTGGAGATGGTTACACAGAAATAGTGTGTCACCTGCATTCTAAGCAGCAGCCACAGTACCTTTGGGTACCAAATGAAATTAGCCTCACACATTAACTGCTACACAGGATGGAAAATACTAAATGAATTCATTTTAAAGGATGGGAAAAAAAACTACTGTAAAAAAATGAAACACTAAAGGGAGTATTTTTTTCATTTCAGCACTTCTTGACCCCCAGGCCCTGGGGATGCACTGCTGAGGATGGGAACCGTCACGCTTCCCCTCTGGAAACATGGCTAGGACACGACAACAAAGAGCTGCAAAAGAAACAGCAACAGAGAAATGGAATAAAGAGGATACTCCCACCTCCCTCTAAAATGGGGACAATTATGAAAGAGAAGCAAAACAGTCTACAGCTAATACCACCTCCAGCTCCACGTTACGTCAACGCTCTTCCCAAATACAAGCGAACGGGCAGAGCAGATTTTTGCCTTCTGGAACACTGTGTTTTGAAAAACATTATTACTGTGGAAAGGCTGCTTGAACGCTCTTCTGGGCAAACTCTGGCCCTAAGCATTTAAGACTCTCTGTGCCCAATGGCCAAGCATTAGAGCGCTGTGGGAAACTGTTTCAAGTGAAAACAAAGCCAGGGCTACAGGAGCACACATCTCTCCATCTGCACTGATCTGCACCAGCACTTACCTCGCATGGGAGACTTCATGGCGGCCTCGACCATGCCAACCAGAAGCTGCAGGCTTTTGGGGTCCTGCGCCAGCCCCGATGCAAACGCTGCCAGTGCATCTGCATGGCGTCCCAGGTACTGAAGGGCTACGCCCTGTCGGAAGTATGCCTGCAAAAACAGAGGGGAGAAATGCCAACCATTAGTTGGTACAGATCAGAAGTACCACATCTGTTGGTCATCTCACGGCGGTGCACGCTGGGCTATGCAACCACATTAAGGTTTCTTTGGTCATGCTAGCTACAATCAGAAAAACCCAGCATCACAGCTTGGTCATTTATTACCATCGTGTGTGACTACCTCAGCCTTTGTGAGACCTCCGAAGTGCTAATGGGGAGTCAGCACTTCATGTTCATGATGCACAACAGAAGATAAAAGGTTACAAGACATTAAAAAGCACTTTAAGAACTACTCCTTAAGATTGGCTCCCAGTATTGCATTCCTGGATAATTACAGAATGGCTGAGGTTGGAGGCTTAGAGGTCCCCTGGCCCCACCCCAGCCATGTGCTGGCTGCCCCCAGCTCAGCTGCCCAGGGCCCATCCATGGCCTCGGGCACCTCCAGAGATGGGGCACCCACAGCTCTGGGCAGCACTGCCAGGGCCTCAGCGCCCTCTGAGCGAAGAATTTCCTCCTCACATCCAACCTCAATCTCCCCCCTTTTATCTGAAGTCACTCCCCCACAATCTCATCACTATCAGACTGTGTAAGAAGTCACTCCCTTCCTGACTGTGGAGGTCTTTTGACTTCAACAGGATGAATCTCAAACTAACATCCAAACTGCTATTCCATTAGAGCTTGCAGACACTTTCAGAATCCAACCCATGGAGGCAGAGATCAAGGAAAATCAGAAATGACAAGAGAAATTTATAGACATGAATATTTAATCCTTTTTCCATTAGCGAGCGTTGATTGTAGAACCATTTTTAATGAATTCAATGAAAGTAAAATTCTTTTCATTAACCTTTAGTATAAATGTGTTCTTATTGAACCAAACAAGCTACTGTACTGGAAACCAATTCAATGTTAATTAGATTACTAGCATTATGCTTTAAATCAAAGAAAATACAAAGAACTAATAAATGTGCAGCAGCCATCATCATGAGCTCCCCAAGCAAAGCACGCTGTCACCTCCATCACGGTGTACGCTCTTAAGTCCTTTTTTCCCCAGAATTATCATTTAATTACTTTCTATACCGCTTCATCACAGAGGCAGGTGGATGCGGCACGTCTCTGATGGGGGCCTTTCAGGCCAACGAGGCTGGTTTCACAGACCCAAGACAAATATGCCTGCCTAATCCAATTATCAGGGATGAGGGCACAAATACACAGCAGCCAGCAAGGGAGCTTCATCTTGTGTGTAGGCGAGCCACCCATCTCGTGCTTTACAGAGAGACAGAAGCTTGTCACCTCTTCTCTCATAATGCATCCCACCTGTATAGGTGGCACGTCAGAAACACAAAGCAGAACATCAGTTCAGCCCAGAACATCGTTCGTGTATGAATACAAACAAGAGCCCCGCAGAAAAGCCTATTCATCTTCACCAAATGAAGATCTTGGCCAATTTTGCTCCTGCAAAAAAACCTGCGCTCCTCTCTCCTCCGGTTTCCATCTCACGCAGAGCCCTGTGCACACACCGTGCTCCCCAGAGCCCTTTAACAAAATAGATAGAAGGCATTCGCAGCGTCTATTTCCCCTCCAAAAGAAGCATTCACAAGTGATTTTAGCATTGGAATGAAGACACCGTATCAAGGGAAGAAATCTGCTAGCAGGAAATGGAGAGAATCACCCTCTGGAAGAGGAAAGGGAAAGGAAGGGCATGGAGCCAGGGCTGCAGCTGAAGGAACGAGACGCGGTGCAGCTTTCCAGCCCCGACACAGCCTGAACCTTCCCACACTTCAGTACGCCTCACCACTTCCATCCCGCTCCGTTGAAGATCACACGTGTTCGCCCTGCGCTAAAAGTCGTATTAATTTACCCGAGATCCCAGGTGAGAAAAGCTGACTGATTCCTTTAGAGGAGATTAAAGCAACGAGAGGATGATGTTTAGCTAAGGACAGGACAAACCACAGCAGGTGCTTTCTGACCGCGGCTCCCTGCATCCTCACCGTGACACAAAGACAGCAGAACATCCCCTTGCCTTTTTTCCACTCTCTGCTCCATTACATCAGATCACACCTCACAAACTTCTACTCCAGCTACTTCTTTCTAAGGGAGAACGGCCCCAGTCCTTTCCTGACTACAGCACTCTCAACCCAACAGCCACAGCAGTGGGTGACAAACACTGCTTTACAAACAGTTGCACTGAGGTCTGCTGCTGATACACTGCTGCAGAGCTCCAAAACCACTCACAATCAGGAGATGCACATCTCAGAGCAGCTAGAGTTCTCTCTGCAGGAGGACCATCACGACCTAACAGAACTGCATGAAAACGCAGGTCCATCGGCCAGCGTCTGTCTGAACACACAAAAACATCACTAAGCAAAATAACGGTCATTTCCTATAGAATACACAAATTACCTCCAATTACAGATCAGTGCTGCAGTTTGCAGATCTTGCATGAGTGCTCAGGTCGTTCCCAGCCTCTCACCTTTCTAGAATAGAAATTAGGGGCTTTCACATTTTCTCCTGACAGCTATATTTTATTTGAATATATTATGTTAACTGTTCAAAGCTCATGGACATTTGCAATGAGTTCTGAGTATGCACATTCAATTACCCTGAATTGTCTCTCTCACAGAGCTGCAGCATGGCCAGCAGAAAACAAATGTGACGCACTAAAATGAAGATGGAGATGAGAGTACCATACAGGAGCACTGATTATTGCTAAAAATACTAGTTTACATAGGTAGGCATGGAAGATACACCACACATTTGTAAACTGTATTTGAGCTCCTGTTAAGACTCAAATATCCCCTGTATGCCCCAGGTCACACTGCATCTCCCACCTCCTGCAGCCCAGTCTGCAAAAGCACACATGTACAGATGCGTACAGAGTATTTTAAGCAGTTATCAGCCAGGACTTCTCTTGCCAGGCCCTCAGCTCAGGTGCAGCACTACTTCAGCATCCAATGCTATCTAGAAGTCTCCTTCCTCCAGCTCCTGTCACTCGGATGATGCAATGAAATCCAGAGTCACCTGTGTGCCTCCAGGCAGGCCAAGGGCTCCTGCAAGTTTGAAGCTAACAGATTACACTTAGATGGAACGAATTGCAGTCCCATGGACAGCTCGTATTTCCTCACAGAAGGTTTTAAATTCAGCAGTTCATACGTTAACCACCTATTTTTTAACTGAGATTTTCTGCTAGAGGCACACTTTGTTAAAGTACCACCAGACCTATTACATCAAAAATCCTTGCCTCATTGAACCTCAGCGCAGCACAGAATTGCAGCTAGAGAAGACAGGAGGAGAAGAACCCCAGTGCCCAACCCAAGAGATGTGGGGAGCAGGGTGAAGGTACAGACCAACCACCCCACAGAACAGAAGAGCTCTTCAGCCCATGCGATGGCCTACCAGTAAGGGCTGCTTGCCCAGCTGCTCCCCACATCTAGGATCATACTGGGAAGCAGATCCTCCCCTCAGCTGCCTCACGGTGTTTCCAGTTCCCTCCCTCCCTGCACATCCGCACTTCCACAAAATAGGTACCAATTGCTTTGTGTTTTTACAGGAAGCATTCAGAGGAGCTCACATTCACTCAATCCCACAAAGCGGACAAAACAGTAACAAAACCCAACAAACGCTAACAAAGCAGATTGACTTCTGCACATGCCTTTTAATTGGTCAGCGAATTAAGAAACAATTGTAATAGGACTAGCAGAGTAATCCCATAAACCTCAGATCTTTAGAAAGCCAGGCTTAAAACTAAACGCGTAAATCCATGAATCGCGTTATCCAAATAGCACAGAATTTCTTTGTTTCAGCAATTCCATTTGGAAATCCTTGAGATTTTTCTTTCACTGTACTGCAAAGTCTGGATAAAGAAAGAAGCATGTAATAACAGTAACTGTTCAGGCATTTTCATCATTAATAAAGCATGCACCAATAACTGACATCTTTCTACAGCCTCTGAAGATAACAGCATTGTTAAGTGCTTATCTTACATCTGAATGCCAACAGCCAAGCATCCACACACACACACAGACCAACTGAGATCAGGAAGGATGATCTACACCTCATTCATGTTCCTTCCTGGATCCCATATATTAACACATGGTGCTCCACTTTCACGTTCAGACAGACAGTAGGCAGAGGATGAATGCAAATAACACAAAACAAAGGTAAAAGTTCTTCTCTTTCTACATCTCATTCCTTCTACTTCATGCTGGATCAGCAAGGAAATCACTGGATTAACACGGGAAAACTAACATTATAGACCATCTCCTCCAGTGGCCTATATTCCAGCACTAGAATTACTCATTCTGATCCACAGTAAGGTGAAACCCAACCTAAACACTTCTCTCTGTACCCATCTTTCTGGCACACCCGTGAGGATAACCTGAGAGCCTCTACAATAACTCAGACATATGCCAAGTTCTGCTCTCAGCTGAAATGTGGCACTGGGTTCATGCCCTCAAACACAGCTCATTTCTCCGGTGCTTTGTGTCACCATGACCACGCACACTCAGCTGTTCCACCTGCAGACTCGCTGCCATGCCAGGGGCTGGTGCTGTGCATCTGCTGGTGAGCAGTGAGGGAGGAAGGCACAACCAGCAGGAGCCTGCAGGGAAGGGAAGAGGATTAAAAGGTAAAAGGCAGCTTTAGCAAAGAGCTGATCTTATCAAGTCACTGATACTAAGCAGGGGATGTTGGTAGTGTAAGAGAAAGTGCATACGCCTATAAACCTTCTGCTTGGGGAAGCCAGGCTGTAGGGCAGCCTCTTATGGACGTATGTCAGTCAGCTGGGCAACTACCAGCAGCTCAGACAATACACAGACTTCATACAGCCAAGTGGAGATAGGCTGGGAAAGAGGACAGGGAGGGAATAATTAGCACTTTCTATCCATAACAATATTGAAAGCACTCTCGATACTATGGAAACAAAAATAAATCATTCCCATTAACTCGCAGAATGCATTTGGCAGCTGATACTTCAAAGCCATGAAGAAAACTGGCCCCATAATGAAGGCTGCTCATACAGCAAGCCAACATACAGAACATCAGCGACCTGAAGTTGCAGAGATCCAGCACAGGGCACAGCAAGAAGTTAACAGCTTCTTCCTCCTCCTTCAGATGTGAGGAGGTGTAATCAGGTGTGTTAGGAAAAGTTTATTAACAAGAGGAGAACATGAAAGAAGACCTTCCTAATCTGACCTCTGGTTCTGTACATACAAACATGAGCCTTTTGATCCTCATCTCCTCAAATGCCATCTCTGTCACTGAACCTGGATATTAAATGTACAGGTGCAACCTGAAATGGGATCAGAATGCAAATGCGATCACTGAAATGGCTGATATTAAGAGGGTTCTGAACACAAAAGCTGTTCTAGGCAGAGCAACAGTAACCGGCTTATAATTAATACAAAACAAACAATAAAGATAAAAACACAGTAGCAAGAAATGACATTTACGAGGATGAATGGAATTTGTCTTTCCTCCACATTTCCCAAAATTCTGCTCAATAAAAGCAATTCCAGTAAATGCAATCCCAGATAATTCAGTGCTTTTCTTACCAGATAGGGATCAAAATATATTGTAATCGCTCAGACCAGGGACGTAGGCTTTCACAGCAAAGACTCACACTGCACTGGCATCTGGAGCAGCCTCTGGTACAACCCTTTGGGCTCATACCACTTTTCCCTGCAGAACCTATGGCAATAAATCATTCAGACCCTTAGCGTGTCTCCTATGCAACGCTTACAAGAATTAGAGAGAAAAAGCAGCTGCAGGAGTTCAGTCCCATCTTACCACGGTCTCGTGTAAGCCGAAAGCATGAGCTCATCTCTCTGGAATAAGATTTAGTACCAGGGTACAAGTATTTCTCTAAAAGCAGCCCATTTATACTTTTGGCTGGATAGGATATAGTACTGTTAATAAACACTCTTCAACAGTTAGAACTGGGACATCAGCAGGCACATCCGAGTGTGCTGCCACATGGCCACCTAAGGTCACAGTTAGACAACCAGGAACCCCAAACTCCTCTCTGAAGCAGGGCAATGCCTTTACGAACACGATGAGCTGAAGACAACATACACAACAGGTGATCCACGCTGCCAACAGTGAGTGTGATGGCAAAGCTTTCATCACCAAGGCTGGGCAACACATCTTGCTTGTGCAGCCCGTGCTGCTCACAGCGTGGCCCAGGATGGATGCTGTGGGCCCTGCAAGCCTCACGTGGGAGCCAGACAGGCTCCTCTGGGGGCACCACGGGCTCCCGCAGCTCCACCCACTCGTTCTCTGCTCTGCCAAACCCCTCACTTTCTGTAGGTGGTCCTTGCAAAGGCTGCAGGCAATACCACAGCACCGCCTGCTCTGTGCCCAACCCGCCTCACTAGGATTCATGTGGTCATTTTGTCATCAAACCTCGAGCTCCGAGAGTGACTCACTTTCCTAAGGAGCTGCTGGCTGACTTGTGACTGGGTAACGGAGATGGAAGAACAAAACTGGAATGGTATCAGAAGAGCTTGGAGCAGAAAACAACTGTCAAATAAACATGAAAAAGCTTGGAAAAAAAAATATCTGTCTTAAACAAAGACCCTCATTGTACACATGGGAGGAAATTCAAAACACCTTTCTATTCACGTCAGCTTCGGGCCCTGGACAACCAACTGTCTGCACAGAAAAGGCAAACGTTTAGAAATCCTTTTCCCACAATGCTCCCTCGCTTTGCCAGATCAGCAGATGACACTGAAAATAGGACGAATAATCTCCGATGCGTTTCACCAGCCTGTCCTGAGCCTGCACAGTGCTTCCACGTGGGATGGACCAACCACCCTGCGGGGGCTGCTCCCCACAGCCTCCAGGCAAGCAAAGCCAACATCTGATGACTACAATGCACATGACCGAAGAAGAGGAGCAGAACACGGGAACAGTCACAATGGCTTCTTGGGGCCAGGCACCAGGTTGAATCTTTCCTATCCTGTTGTAAGTGCTTTACAGCCAGATTTGAGAGAGAAATACAGGACAAATCTCTGCTGTGGGATTTCAGGAATGTGGGGAGAGGGAAGAATGTGCTTTAATTCAGAACACATGCAGCACATGTATAAATACTGCTTGCAGTCCATATGCATTCAACTCCTGCTTTCACAGTTAAAGCTGCACCGAGACAATTTTCCTCCCAAGTCTGTACACTCAGCTGGTTCCTGAACCCATAGCCTGCCCCAAACAAACAGGAAGAGATCTAACAAATACACTGCTCCTGCAGCACAGATTCTTTATATTCTTCCCATTTCCAAGATGTCCCTAATAAAAACACCACTACTTGACAGTGGAAATTTCCTCTAGGTCCCATCGAGTCTACAAGGCCAAGCAGCAGTGGGGGGCAGGTAAAACATCATGCCTCGTTTTACCAAAGGAGCCTTTAATCTTTCTTATGAATGATGCTTCCACTGCCTCCAGTGGGAGATGGTGCACAAATCACTTTCCCACAGGATCTAAATAGAATCATAGACTCACAAGGTTGGAAAGGACCTACAAGATCATCCAGTCCATCCATCCTCCCATTACCATTGCTACCACAAGCTGCTGAGCCATATCTCGTAGCTAAATATAATCATCAGTAATCGGATCCAATTTTCACTTACTTCAGTTAGCACAAAAATCAACAGCACAGCTTTTCACATATGGGCATTGCTCCTTTCCTGCTTCCCTCAGGCTTACAACACAAGCTGCAATCTAGAGCCTCCTCTTCAGAGAGCATCCCTAACCCCAAACAACAGCACAAGCAAACCATCTTCCTGCCATTACCACCTGCAACTCTTCCATCTTATCCAGCAGTAAGAAGTAGCCGGGGCTGGAGGGAAGTGCTGTAGACAAACAGCAACCAACCCACTAATACCCAAACACAGCGTGGTGCTTCAGGTTGGCAGACACAGGTGAGCACAGCACCACCCAGAATCCCCCTGCAGCTCAGCAGGGACAACGCTTGGCTCTGCTTCTGGCTACAAGATTTGTTTTAAGAGTTACCAAAGAAAAGATAAGCCACCTTCCGTGCTGCTCAGCAGTAACACCAATCCTAGCACAGGATGACTGGCAATTCAACTGATTACATGGCACCTGTAAGGCGTTTCTTGGTTAAGTCTGGGGCAGTGGCAGGACTGTTTCTAACATTATTCACCTCATTTCAGGTCTGAACGATGATTTATATTGCATAAACACTTGGGATGTATCTGCAAATGTACATCTGCACACAATCCTCCCAATTCTAACAGCATTTAATGTGTTGAGAAACTCCGCAGAACTCGAGTACATACAAACATATGCTGCTATTTGTACTCTCCAAAACAAAAACAAGTGGAAAGCAGTACAAAGAAGGAATAGGAAAAATAAAAACCGTGTCCTAAAGAAGACAACATCCACCAAAACAACTCCTTTGGCTATCCAGCACGCAGTTTCATTGCCTCACTTGGAACTGCTCATCTGAGCAGCAGCTTAAATGACTGCCCCACCTCTTCGGCATTTCTCCACGTTGCAGACAGGCAGTCTGAGCGAGTTTAGGTGGATCACAGTGAAAACCCACAACAAAACCCAGAAATGAGACATTAAAGCATCCGGTCAGCCCCATGTCATAAGGCTTGGCATTCACAGCACAGACAGTCGGAGACATCTCAAAGATCTCTGTCAGCAAATGCAGCTCTTACAGACTGGATGGTCCTGACATAGGTGATCTGGATTCACAGTTAAGACAGTAGGTCTTTGGTCAGCAGTTAGGCAGCCAGTAAAAGTAACACTGTGCAATGATGTGTACTGAGATTACTGAAGATGACCAAAATCCAGAAGTCTGGACTTAAGAATAAATAATGCTATGATTGTTGTTGTCTGTGCCTTCTGGGCCAGCAGCTCCAACAGACAGCATGAGTAGCACATCTGCACCTCCAGCAACAGTGCATCACACAGCTACGGCCAGCTCTACAGCCAGGGGAGCACTCAGCTCCAGCAGCACACAAGCCACAGGACAATGCACTCGAGCAGCACTGCCGTACAAAAATAGAGGCACAGCCATCTTTCAGACTCACAGTATGCAGAGGACTCTGTTTCTTATGCAATGGTACCTAAGCTACCGGGACAAAGAATGTTACTACAATCCCTGTTGCTCCCGTGTTAGCGCTCAGGCTGCCAAGAAGGAAGCTGCCAACAGAAGACCTTGCCCAAATACAGCCAACCACTGTGCCACTGCCTTCCTCTGACATCCCCACGCCCAGCAGGATGCATCCTGGTGACCCCGCTCCTCTCCCACAGGCCAGGTGGGTCCTGGCTCAGCCCCAGAACTACCTCCACACTTCTGGTTTTCTCCAAATGCAGGCACTCTTTCTCTTGCCCAGAAGATCACAACCTTTTGGTTTCACCGTCTCTAAAACTGCTCCAGGTCGTGTCTCCTTCTCTTCTATTCCTGGTAGATCAACCCATTTTCACCTTCTCTTGGACTGCATCCATTCTGAAAAGCACCTAAGACTGTTCTGGAAATGCAGACATTGCTCCACATTGGAGTTTTTCAGGGTCAGGCTGGATGGGGTTCTGAGCAACCCGATCTAGCTAAAGGTACCCCCGCCCACAGCAGAGTAGTTGGAACTGGGTGATCTTTAACGTTTCCAAACAACTCTATGATTTAATGAAGTAAACTGAGATTAAAAAGGATTTAGCAAAAATTAAGACAGCTGGAAGACAGAGACAATAACTTGCATGCCAGCAATGTGGAGTTAGATTGGGCCATCTCCAATGCAACAAAACACTGCTAGTCTGTGATTTCAGCTTTCAACTCTGACACCCTGAATGTGCTCATGTCTTTAACAGCCATATTAGCCAGCCATCCCAAAACAGGACGGAAAGTGAAGGTCTCCTTGTCTACAGATCGCTCAGTAAGGCCAGCAGACGTTTGAGGACGCTGCCCACTTACAGAGACGTTGACCTAAGCTGAATACTGAATCTCGCAGTTTTTCATATGGTTAAAATCATGCAACTATGTAGGAAAAGTAATGAAGTCACTGAAAAGACCAGCTACTCTGGCAAGGTTCAGCTGTAATAAAAAGACAAGTGATTTTGTTCTAAGTTATACAGAAAATCCAAGGGAGAAAAGCTCCAGTGAAAGTCAGCTTTCCATTTCCCTTTCAGCATTACGACAAAAGGTAACGATGGTTCCTTCAGAAACCACAGTCGCTCACCTGGACTGCTTTTAGCAACAAATATTTCTGACACAAAGCAAATGAAACACACATGTTTAGTGCAGTCCCTTTGTGGAATTCTTACGTTGGCCATAGAGCTGACGCCATGGATAGTTTATTACTCCATACAGTGGTATTTCTAAGCCACAGGCAGGGAAGACAATTGCCTGATTTTTTACTTTAATGTTTGCAGCAGACCATTGGGTTCTCTTTGAATCTCAAACTTCGTATGAGGATTTCTGTTCCTGTTCCCAAGTCCGATACGAGACATCTGAACTCTGAGTGAAGAAGAGCAATTATTAATGAATCCTGGTGTCAAAGCCAGCCTGTTAGCTCCAGCTCAGACACACAATGGGTCCATCTCTCTAGAAGACAGAAAAGTGGGAGACAAGGATTCTGCAGAATTAATTGCCCAGGAACAGCCAAGCCTCAGCACAGCGTGTTTTACCTCAGTTAGCAGTGAGGTTAGGAACAGGGTAAGCACAACTGTAAGACGATGCATACTTGCCTCACCTCAGGAATTCTGATTCCGCTCCTGCTTGTTGCAGGCAGATCTGAACCATTCAGCAAGGAGGGATGAGCACTAGAAGCAATCTCATGACACAGTAGAAGGGACATTCCCTGAGAATCTCCTATCAAAGAAAATCAACCAAGCGTTTCTAATCCTCTTCCTCACAAGCCCCACCATCTCCATTCACATCACCAACTCACTTCACGCGTTTTTCATTTCAGCTCTCAAAATGCATGTACAGCTTCTGGCCCGGCACGGAGCACAGCAAGCATGCACAAAGCAGCACTGCAGAAAGGACCCAGGAGTCTCAGCTCAGCCATGGGCGGCTCTTGAAAGGCCCCCAAGAAAACAACACCAAAAAATCAACTTGATCAAGTCCAGTGTGCATTAGAGAAAATAATCACTTCTGAGTGACCAGACAACTAGTGGCTGAACTAACAGCTCCTGGTCAAGAATGCAACCAGCATAAGCGGATCTATGAAACAGTCATGACTTGTTTCTTAATCAACAGTAGAATTTGCTGCTATCCTCTAAGAAGGCCAAACCAACTAAGCTGAGGAGCGCATTGAAACGGAGCGCCTGGATGCTTGGAGGGATGCTCTGACACACACACAGAGCTGCAACTCAAAAGGACTTTTCCTGACCATCATTCCTACAGCAAACCTCTACCTGCAGTCACTTCCAGCAACACCAGCAGTGCAGTTCCCTCTCCCCACAGGGGTGCAGTTGTGTTGGAGGACTGCTGCCTCCCAGCCTGCAGTCACCCCGACCACGCTCAGTCAGCGCCGCCTGCCAAGGAGGACAAAGCCAACGATGGGGACAGGAGGGAAATGCAGCCTGTGGAAATACTAAATATATAAATCTGTTTGGCTAAGGTGAACGTGGGAAAAATTCTTCAGGATGAGCGTCACACACAGTGAGTTCTGCCAGATCATTACTCTTGTAACACAAAGGGGAGAAACACCGACCCTGAGTTTCCTTACATTGATTCGCCTCCTTTATCCCAGACCTCTGAAGCACCGAGTAATTTAGTAGTTGCTATAGAAACTACCGGATTTTATTGAACTGCCCCGAAAGGGTCAAGAGATAGCATGAAAGTGGTACATTTTAAATTATTTCCCTGCTACGCATCTGCTTCATTTTAGTTGCCTGGCACTTCTCTGCTTTGTTGTTCAAAGAGTATTTGGACTGACTCTGCAGCAGGTGTCATACTGCTGGGGGCTGCAACAGGTAAATCCCACATCAGCAGTGGTCATGCTCTAATAAGCTGTACAGTTCCTTACACAGAGGAGCCATCCCAAGCCTGTTTTCATCCACGTTTCATCAGTTTAATAATTCCGCACTTAATAATTCCTCTCTTCCACTCCAGCTCTGCCACACTCTCCCCCACCCCCTCTTGTTTATGCTTCTATCAATACATACGTGCAGACTTCATCACTAAGCATCACTACAGCGTTGGACTGTTGCCTGAACATAGGCAGCTTCGCTGCTCTGTGAGCTCCTTGTTAGTACCTTTCATCCTTGAACACAAATAAGAGTGGTACTAAGGGACAGACCACACAGAACATCTCCAAAACCTCAGGTTGGCTATTAGGAAGAATGTCTTCCCAGAAATGCAGTCAGGCAGTGGCACAGGCTGCCCGGGGAGTGCTGGGGTCACCGTCCCTGGGGGTGTTTAAAGGAAGGGTGGCTGCAGTACTCTGGGATGTGGCTAGTGGGCAGTATTGGAGGTGGGTGGACAGTTGGACTGTGTGGTCTTAGAGGTCTTTTCCAGCCTTAATGATTCTATGATCCTATGAAAAATACACTTACCTTTCCTTGCAGCACAGTCCAGCCAGAAGGCATTATCCCGCCTTGAATAAAGGAGCACGTGTCCCTAAATCAATTGCCTTCTCTCAAAAATCCTATCTAATCCCTTCAAATGCGCTTTTTGTTGTTACTTCATTTATTCTCAAAGATATTAAAGCTTAACAACTCAAGGCTCTGCAAACCCTCCACATTTCTCCATTTTGATCTTACTTTTTAAGCGCTGAGACAATTTCAAATGGAGTGTGGCAGAACACGAGATCAAACACGATGCATCGGTTGACTTCACATTACCCTCAGAGCACTGCACATGGCAGCTCTGAAGAGCCAGCTAATTGCAGGAGTTAGCCCACTTTCCTCATCTGATCATTAAGGGAGCTGGCTTGCAGGAAAAACCCCACAAATTAATGCTGTTCATGTATGTAAACCTGGAGCAGAGCGCTAACAAACTATGGCAACAATCTGAAAACATCACAGTGCCCACAGCCCTACAAATAAAGAACATATTTTGCCTTGTAATAGAGTTTTTCCCCATGCTATGCTATGCTGTATCAAGAAAATGCAGTCCACACCTGACAAGCAAAAAAAACCCACCGAGATTACCTTCTGCATACACACAGTACTCACCCATGTCCCTATTGCATTGCAACACTTTTGATCTCTGCTCCTATTTCTAGGAATATTCATAAAATCCTAGAAACACTGGCATTAAACCAAAACCTACAGCCCAAGCACAGTCCTGTGAGCTAAAAGCATGACTGCTTGCGTTTTAGTACCATGTATTTTCAGTAATGGCTTTTCTGCAAACATATCCTTTATTCAGGATACAGACCTCATGCTTTATTAAGTAATTTTCATCACAACCTTTCAGAATCCTAAATTCTTGGAGTATGGAGAGGAATAGGATACTGAAAAGAGTAAGTTCAGCTGATGAGCAGAGTGGAAGATTTGAACTCTACAAATGAGCCACTGGTCTTTTGCTTTTCATCCTACACATGAATCAACTCAGACTAATTTTGTTGCCCTGGATACCTCTTGGGATTTATCAGAGGTAAGGATGAGCGCCGGACTCTGCAAGCAGTAGAAGGGGGTGGGGGAGGAAAGGAGAAAAAGAGGAGAAATAAGAGGAAAAAAGAGAAGGAAGAAGCAGGGTGCTTCTGAAGATGGGAGAGAGGTGCATCAGGGTGGCCAAATGTGTGACAGGATCAAACAGCACAACTCGGACTGCCCTGGAAATCTGCTGTAGATAATATAAATTCACAGGCACCTACACACCAAATACAGCAAAGCCGGCAGGATTTAAATCAATTCTCAACCACCAAAGACTGATCCACATCTAACAGAGCTGACGCAGCCCACATCAATACCGACTGACCCGGTGACATAAGTAATTACCTCCCAGTTCATCCTTTAAATGGTAGAAGAATCCTTCCTAGCTGAGCTATTCCCCTGAGCACCTCTCTGGGAAGGAAGGGCAGCGTCTCAGGAGCAGAGCTGTGAGCTGCAGCATTCCCACAGGAAGGCCAAGCACTCACTGATCATTTCCCTTTCCACCTGTGCTTACATTAATTTTGTGAAGCATCAGATTATTTGAAGAAAAAATATATTGGCTTGATGATAATCAATGTTTTCTGTTAGTTTTCTTAAAGAAACATCTCTACCATTTATATGAACAAGAGAGAAAGGTGGAAAATGAAATCAGCGACGATGACCAGATGCTGCCTTCTTTCTTCCTCACTGAACACACCTGGGACTTCACTGTCACTTGTCTATGAGACATGCTCTTTGCTTTTGGGAGCTGAACCTTGCTAAGCATCCACAAAGGAAAATGTCTTTTATGAGCACTGTGAACTTACATAATGTCACACATTCCCTGGGGTAACCAGCTCCATACCACGTTCCTTATCATCAGTCACAGGAGAGAGCAGCCTGTCATTGTGGCTCATAGCATTAGCCAGGAGGATTCTGCAGAGGTATATTCTTCAGTTAACTGTGCCATCAATACGCAAAGGAGAGAACTCTTATTTGAAACACAGAACAACTGGGAAATACCTTTTTCTGAGAACGTGCTGCTTCCACTGCAGCATGGCTGAGGTTATTTGGAGCTTACTGCTTTGACTGGGTTCAGCTGTAAGTAATTAAATTTAGTCATAGAAGGCTGATCTATAAATGGAACCTACAAAAGCAATTACCGCAGCTTCCATTAGATTGGTAAGCAATGGCAGCTCTGTTTGATGTAAATTTAAAGGAACACTGTTTATACCCCACGAGAAGTCACAGTAACTCAATCCCTTTGCACAGATTTACTTCCAAAGTTACACTTCACAGCGAATACAGTCACAGGTTGCACATCTCAGCCCTGCTCCTTCCAGTTTAACAGCCTCACAGGCAAAAAAGACAATCATATAATACGACTTAAAGTGACTTTTTGGCTCCTGCTGCGTACTCAGGAACCAGCTGAAGGAAAAAGCTCAGTTAAACATGCAAGAGCCAGGGTGACCGAGCATCAGCGTGTTTTAAAAATGTATTTTGTACTCCTTTTGCTCCCGTTGGAATCAAGACTATGAAAAGTTGATGGAGCTGTGAACGAGCTGGTATCTCAACTCACATACACATTAACTTCTCAAAGCTCTCTTCTACAGGTCAACTATTTTGACATGGAAACTGAGCAAATGCATGAAAGCACTGAAACACTTTGAACAAGCAAAATAACTGAGGAGAATTCATACTACCCTGCTGTCACACAGGAGCCATGAATCCTCCTACACAGCTGTGTGCCTTTGGTCCCTCCAACCAACCAAGGGAGAAGGATAACGGCTCCTTCAGACGACACATCACAGCTTCTGCTGAGCACCTAACAATTTCTGATGCTGATGAAAAATCATGCTGCCACCTAATGTGATTTCTGGGGAAGGGAGGGTGAGGGTCTCCTCATTTCTTTGTCTTGAAAAAGTATTAAAATACTAAAAAAAAACACAACAAGATGACAAGATGAGAACAAGATGATAGCGATGGGACAAGGGGGGGTCGTTTTAAACTAAGACAGGGGAGGTTTAGGTTGGATATTAGGAGGAAGTTTTTCACCCAGAAGGTGGTGACGCACTGAACAGGTTGCCCAAGGAGGCTGTGGATGCCCCATCCCTGCAGGCATTCAAGGCCAGGCTG
>PPHD01011003.1:2174-12926 GCA_002909625.1 Bambusicola thoracicus | reverse complement strand
CTTTTCACAAATTACCCCCATTTTTTATTTTTTTAATTTTTACTTTAAAACATTTGCATCCTAAAGCTTTTTTCAGTCTCTCCCATTATGTAATAGTTCTTTAGGAAACCGCCAGCTACCCTGACAACTGGGATGCTTTGCCAGAGCGGCTTTGTCTAAATCCTAAAGCAGTACTTGGCTATGCATTGAGCCCAGTGGCTGCCTGTGATCTGAATGCCAATGAGGAGCACTGCCCCTCTTGTCTGACAAGTCAGAGACTTAAAGGTCTATCTGAGGTCAGCAAACTGTCTGGAATACTTTGGTACGCTTATGAGACAAAAACACAGCCAACAACATGTCCTTTCCTTCCAGTGCCACAGCGGGCAAAAAGCGTTTAATGTGCGACTGTCGTTACACTGTATTTTAAGTAGAGAAAAATACATATTCTTCGTGTTTTATTTCTGCTCGGTTTGGTGTCTTACTCAAACTCTCTGGAACATTCAACCCCCTAGTGGACAGGTAGGAAGGAACTGATTTATTTGTACCTTAAAAATCAACCAAATACGTATCTAAAAATTCAAGTAACAAGAAGACCAGCAACAATTAATACAAACCTACAGATTGTCCAGTTTAATACACGTACTCTAACTCTAGTGTACTGACTTGTTATCATTTGATTCTCTAGCTTTCCACAGAGTCCCCATTCAAACACACCCTATTCACACACCTAGAAGTCCTGGTTTTGTTTTTGCAAATCATGAGAAATACTGTAGCAGGCCAAAACTTGCTAAAATACCTCTTCGCTCAAATTTGTTACAAACACTCTGAAATTATCCTTTTTTGACAAAACAGATCTTTTAAGATGGCAATGGGTACATAATCCATCAACATCAGTAGTTAAGAGGAGGCAGTAAAATCCAAACTTTTATATCATTTCTCCTTTTACTGGCAGAGAGATAATTATCTGCTAGTTGCACAAAATGATAGCTTATTCTCTTTCTATTGCTTCTGATGTAAACAGTGAAATCTTATTTTGTTTTTGTGTGTTGTTTTTTTAAGACCTAAAATGGATGCAAACCTCTTTTAAAATATGCTAATACCATGAGTTGAGAATTTTCTAATCAAAGAAACTGGACTGTTCACACTTCTAAGTTTAACACCTTTCCTTTGTAATTGATAATTTAAGCTTCAATTGTTTTCAAGGGAGATTTCAATTCAAACATTCTGAATTCCTAAACATGAGCATCTTTCATTAGCCCCAGAAGGAATGGATGCCTTCACTTCCAGAATGATGAAGACTGAAGACAGCTAGATTTCACATCAAATTCTAATATCTTCATACTTTTTTTTTTTTCTGAAATTCTGTATTACGGTGTATTTATCATACAGAATTACAAGAAATGAGGTGACAGAAAACTGCAGTGTAATCTACTGATTTTCAAAAAAATTTCTGATTTTTGACATTAGAGTTCAAAATTACTGTAGAAGAGTAAGGTTGGTCATTAACTTGTCAGACAAAACTACAAACTAAGGAACAGGTTAAGAGTATAGCTTTGCTAAAACCAAGCTTAAATCTCCCACTGAGAAAGGCTGGTATCATGTTTTTGAGCTTGCAAACTATTTCCTGTAGAACTACACTAAGAAAAGAACTTCCAGTGATATATTTTAGGCATATGATCTTGAGGGGGAGGTTGCCTTTTCACTATATTACCTACACTCATCCATTCATTCTGGATGTTACTGTGAGCAGAGAAAACTGTTATGGAATAAAAGTTACATAACAGAACTCACTGACAACACTCCCAAATCTTCCTCCCAACTTCTCGGTCAGGTTCCCAGTACTTATATCACAAACATCTGCACAGCAAGTGTGTCTCACACCTAAGTTCCCCTTGGCAGGCTCTAGCTTTGACATCCGCAATTTCCATTCAGTCTTCCACATTCTCAGGTTTCTGAGGTCTCATGAAAAGTTCCCTTCCTAGTGAAGTGCTGATCCTGCAAAATCAGTCTTGAACAAAGAAGCTTATATCTCAAAGAACTGAAAATGAAATTTAATTACCATTAATGTCAATTATGGCTTGAGGCCAAAAGACCAAATTTTCATTACGTAAAACCTACTGTGAATAAGTATTACGATCCTCCAAAGTGATCAAGAAGGCTTTGAGTGACCATGGAAAAAAAAAAAAAAAATAGCCTTTCTCACAACCTTATAAAGAATAGGAGAAAGTTAATGAAAAAAGAATAAAGTCAATAAACCCTCCATCAATTTGTGACCCCAACTATTCTAAGTCTTCAATTATCCTTCCACTACTGCTGAAAGGCACTCACTTGACACCCCTGCCATGGCAGCGCACACCTCCAGGCTGACAGTCGGCTGATGAATCGCTGGCTGTTAGACACTGGAAAACGTGTGTCCAAAAGAAGAAATAAAAAAGCTTTTCCCACAGTTTGACGCAATCACGTCAATTCCTCAGAGCTCTTGTCTTGGGAGGATTTCCCATGATATTCAGACTAGTGAATTCTCCCAGTCTTCCAATTTCTGTTTATTAAACCAGAACTGCACAAGTAATTCATCTTATCAGCTGCTTGCTTGCTGGCTGAAATCAGAAGCAGTCCTATATTAAGTGAAACCTATTAAGAAAAATACCATAACAAAATAACTGTCCAATGAGATTTCCCTCTTTTGTCTTCTCTCCTACAGTCCATGCAACATCATAATAGTCACGGTGGAAATAATTTTATATATTAACTTCACTTACAACACTTTCAGTACATGGCTGCAACCTTCATATACACAGTGGACAAAATCATCGTGCTCAGCATTACACAACAGAAGAAGGAACGTATAACTGCATCAGATGGATGTTGACTAGCAAAATATCATTTGATCTCTGAAATACAAGGAGGCCATGCAAGCTGACAAAGTCCCACAGGTAGAGTAGATCTTACTTTTTTATATTTTTTTCTTTAAGTTTTATTTATTTGGGGATATCTATCATAAAATAGATATTGACATATGACCACAAAGGAGTATCAGCTTGCAGTATGGGCACATACATTATATAGCTAAATGACTTTATTTAGGGAATTTAATCAGTCTTTTAGGAAATGACAAACCAAATATAGCTTCTTAAAAAATTTTTTTAACCTCCTCAGTTCTCCAATATCAGCCTGTAATTTTATTTTCAGTGCTGCTCCTACCTCCAGCCTCCCCTCACTCGCTATACTTTCAGTACAATAAAAATCAAACCCAAACTCATTCAAGTATACAAACTTGAGAGACCCTGTAGACAAAATTTTGGAGTATTAAAAAGCCAAGGTGCCATGTTTTCCTTCAACATGAAAGAAAAGTCAAGACTTTTCAAAAAACTATTGTAAAGAAAGGAAAATTCTGGACACAATGAATAAACACAAGGAATCACTCAGCTTTTGGGTCCATAACTGAATCACTTTCCTTATCTTTTGCTAAAAGCTCTAGATATGACAAGCAAAAAAAATGGGGAAGTACAAAGCAAAATAGATTGTCTACTATGAGAGATGGGATATCAATTAGGCTAACAATGGGTGCTATTCTTACTTCCTTCCTACCCTACAGGTTACTTCTGTAGATCTAACCAAATTGAATTGATGATAAGCCCCTGAATTTGTTCATTCATGCACATTTCAGAACTGTAGCTGAAATAAAATTTCGTTTGGAGTTCAATGGTTTGTATTTGCTTCTAGGCAGGGTTCTGCTATTCAATATTAAAACAATTTAGAGAGCCTTTCTCAGATTCTGATCACTACCTATAAGACCACCTTTAAAATCTCTGTACATGGAAGCAAAGCATCTCAAAAACGAGAACTATTTTGGTTTTGGATACTTTTGGATAGAAGTGCTGAAACCATAAGTGCTGTGCATTTCAAGAACAGGGACAGACAAACAACAGCTGAATGGTTGTTCAACTACACTCAAATCCTGTTTGCTTCAACCTGAAACTTTAGAATTAAATCAGGTGCCCAACTTTCAGATTTGTTGCATGAAGTCAGCACTGAGACCAAATATCTTGGTACACAGTATAATCTACAGATGAGATAAATTTCAGTATGTGGCCAATTCAAAAACATCCTGGCAAAAATAAATAAATAAATAAATAAAGTGGGGAGAGATGGAGGGAGAGAATAAAACCACTGATAATTGTTTAGCTTTGACACAGAACCTCTGCAACTTCATTTTATTAATGACTAACTCTCTATCCATAGAGCACCAGTATAAATATTATCATCTTCATGAACTACTGTGAACACAGTTGTAAATAGTAATATAAAGCCCCTTCCAGATTTCTAGGTCATGTTCCATTTTCAGAGTTCTCAACTTCATTTTCATAAAAAGAGGCATCATTATTTGAGGAACTCCCTGATATTCAAGGACTGACCCTAAGAAAGCATGTTCATAATCTTAACTCTGAAGTACAGGATCATCAAAATAACTGAAAGGAAACAGTCTGATCATTTAAACAAATGTTAGAGAACTCAGCAAAATAACATGAAAGGTTAGTCACACTTTACATCTAAACAAGTATTTGCAGTGGAACTTTGAGCACAGTGAGACAAGAAATAAAAAATAATAAAAAAATAAATTGTGAGAAGCAGGTTTGAGGCAACGAAGCACTTAAATAGAACAGTGTTCCACTAGGATTAAAGTGAATAAACAAGTATGTTAAATGGTACTTCCCTACTAAGCTCACTGAAGTATACATTATCATTTCAAGCCACCTCCTTCCAAACCTATCAGCCTGATTTTTTTGTGTGTGTTTGTTTTAACTTTGTGTTCTTATTCTTCCATTAATAGAATGAGTTGAGAAAAGGAAGTAGCAACACTGCTGCCACATACCTACGGAGTCTTGCTAGACATCGCAGATTGAGAGTACAAGCTCTCCTTATATACTTGCATAATTAAAAATCCCAAGTAATAGCCATCATTTTCTGGTCATCCAGGCTGCAGATTTCAAGGGTGCTAAACAAGATGCTGGACACACTTCTCCCCTGTGTGCTGATTACCTACACTAACTGTCATACCTTACACACGTTATTTTGACAGATGAACAAGTCTTGACTTCTTGAGTACGCAAGAAGAAACCACTACCACATTATTCTACTCAATTAACATTAGAAATAATTTTCCAAAATCATATTTGGTGAACAATTTTATGACTCTGATTTGTCAAAATCAAGATAATTTCATTCAAAACCAAAACATAAGTATTCATTCTCCTATTTAAACATATGTTCTAAATGCTCTTTGAACATCATATTGGATTATCTATAGTACTTTTGTCATATAAATGAAATACTCATATTTAGTTTACATACATTTAAATTATAAGTTTTGCATCTTCCTTTTTCAACAGTTTTTCCTCATAATGTAAGCTGTTTCATTTACATTCAAGGAAGAATATGCCAACATCATTCAGCGTCTCTCCTTTCCTCCTTAGCAGCATAACTACCACCAGAACTCTGGGAGCGCTAAAGAGCAACATCACCACATTCAAAGCACAAAAAAAAGCAAAGACAGGTGCAGGGCTGACACCACTTCCTTGAGCAGGAGGAACCTCAGCCTCCAGAGCAAGTTCCCACTGCACCTGGTGGCAGTCTGTCCACTGATTTAGCTGAATGTGAATAAAAGATGGAATGAGTTGAAGCAAGTTATTTCTCAGGGAGTTAGGGGAAGCTACACTGTTCTGCTGTTACACAAAACCGTTACAGCAATCCTTCTGCTGAAAAGCTCTAGTTACTAGATTTTGAAATCTGACTTGGAACTTGCCATTTGGCAGGGGATTCACCTGGTGTCAAGCCTGTCTGTAGGAAGAGCCACCCTAATCTGAAGAGTATTTACAAATAAATAAATAAATCACTTCACAGCTGCTAAGACAAGACTTGTTATGTCTGGCAGCCCAATTCTCCGCAGACTTGTTACGCAGACCATTTTCTCTGCCCATGCAGGGACTGACCAGGTCATTTCCTGCAATTGCTCCTTCTGACAATCAATTTTCTGCAACAGTGCCAGGCAACTAAATGAGAGCACAGACACTCACTCCTTCTTGAGCTTCAAACATTACCTTTAATGATGTCCAGGTAGCGTAAAGATTAAGGAAGCAGTCCAAATGGAGTAATTCAAGTTGGGACAAATTTGTTGCAGAACTCTGAAGGTAATGGGGCAGCAGGAGATAAAACGCACAAGATGGGCAGAGTGGGCAGGTGGCTGGCTGGAAAGTTGAGCTGAGTGAAATTCAAACCAGTGACAGAAATAAAGGAGCGGGAGCTGGCACTCCCATAGTCTGAGAAAACAAAGAGAAAGAAGAGGGCCAGTTCTGGAGGGTACGAGAGCAAATGAATAGCAGCAGGGCAATCGAGAGGAGAGCATGAATACAGAAGGAAAGGGGATGTGGGATTAAGTAGCAGGGGAAAGAGAAGTGAATGACAAGGTCAGAAAGTAGATTTTCCAAAAAGAGCTGAACTTAGGGGTCCTGAGTTTTTACATTCTTCTGTCAGAAAATAGCTGTGAAAACTGCTGGAGGTGATGTTCATCCCCCTCTAGTAGCTAGCTGGTATTACAGAGAAGAGCTTGTTACAGCTACCAATTATGTATTTCAAGTGCAAATGTCTGTTCTAACCCAAACTGAGAGATGCTATAACACCATGTGATAGAATTACATTTCAGTCTGCTTTTACATAGCAAATTACATCCAAAGCAAGCTCCCTTAAAAGGCTAACCTGTTACAAAGTGAAGGACACAACTATTCCAAAAAATACCCAAACTAAAACCAAAGTCTATGCAGAACTAATTTCAGGTACCGTACACTTCAGCAGGGAACCCGTGCTTCTGCAGCTGAGCAAGAAGCTGCTCCAATTTCCTCTATTTTCCTTTACTTAAAGTTTGTCCCCAGCTCCATTTCACATACTCTGTTCAAATTTTCAAACTCTGAATTTAAGAATCCTTATACACGCTTATGTATTAAAGAGCTTACCTTGTATGCATATTAAATTTAGAGCCTTAATGTTATATGTATATGTTTGACAGCAAGTCTTCCATATTACATTATTATTTACATACATTTTAATTCATGTTTCTATTTCAAAGAGTAACTGTCGGTACACTGTATTTTTCTTGCATTTTCGTATCTACAGATCTCAGATGGAAAAACAAAAACAGAACCAACAACAACAAAAAATGGCAATTACAATATAACAGTATTCACTGACAGTATCAAATAACTGAGAAATGTAAAACAACAGGAAGAGCTCCAGCTCATACATCATCTAAAATACATGAGTGTATCTTTCACAGTGTTGAGCTGCTGAGGTAAACCTACAAAGAAAATGGGCAATTTCCTTTTCTTGTTTCCTGCAGTTCACTATTGTTTTCCCACAGGTAGCCAAGAGTTGAAATATAAAATTTTCTTCAAATTTTGTAGAAGTACAGCGCAGAACTCGCAAACATTTATCACATTCTTCCCCCAGCCCTAAGAAAAAACCCCAAACCACTGAAATATGATAAACACAGATCTTTTCCTCAATGAGAAATGTCATATGCCAAATGTGATATTTTGTATGTTTGGAATTATTTCAATACTGAAAGCTGAAAGATCAATTTAAAGAGAAAACAAACAAAAGAATACAAAAATGATGCTTTCTTGCTATCTGCTGCTTTGAATTCCCTAAAAAAAAACATTATGGGGCTCCTACCAGGCAAATGAAGTTTATTTAACACCTCTATTGAAGTGATCAGCAACAGAACAGAAATTTATTCTACGTTATGTCAATCTCATATATGAAACAACTATGAGGACCTTTCTTTCATGTGTCTTGTTGTGAAAAAGCACGCTCTGTATATTACAGAACATAACTGGTCTGATGTACATTCTTAACACAATATCCTTGATCTCCTTAAAGAAATGCAGTTGGTAAACTTCTTTCTCGTAACAACTGATCTTGTAGAACAAATGATTTTTTATTATTTTTTTTACATGCAGAACATTTGAAATCTTAATAACGCAAAGATGAGCATTCAAAGTTTTAAGCAGAAGCCAATGATTTGTCACAATTATTTTTACTATGATGCAACTCACTGTAGCAAAACCACACCTACAGAACAAAGGGGGGCCCTGCTGGTGAATAATTTAAGTGCGATTCATCAAGGTTCTCCTCCCTCCTTTGATTTATACAGCAATCAGAAACCACTAAGATAAACTCAACCTTTCATTGTAGCATATCCTTTGTGTTCTATATACAATATGCTTTTATTACAACCCCTTAAAATTGTTTTTATCATTTGATCAAGATACTGTAGTATTTTGCAGTAAAACACTATCTGGTGAAGAAAGAAATGTATCAGAATGATCTCTTTTATCTGGCTGATGCATAATCAATGATCCACCCTCTACAGATGGCTATGAAAGCATCCAAAAATGCTTAGATGTGAGAGTTCATCATGTGCCACAAGATGCTTTTTTCTTATTTTTTTTTTTTAATTAGATTTTTAACATACATCCTCCTTCCTGATCACTCGTCCCTTCAGGGCTTGAGCAATTTTTAGCAATAACTAACTAGATCTATGAATGGCCGGACTGCAGACCTCATCACATCTGGCACCACGATTTATGCAAAGGAAGTACACTATCGCTGATTTCAGATGCACGTATTCCAGAAAATAAACACACTCATTTGTAGGGAAAAAAAAAAAAGAAAGAAAGAAAAAAAAAGCTAAAATAAAAACAAAAAGCATCATGTGTATACACAGTACCAAGCTCATCAGGACTGAACACATCTGTCTGAAACCCTCCTCTCCAGCCACATTTCTCTGCACGTGTACTGCCACCAGGTACTCAAACATTTTCTGCTTCTGAAAGAGTAACTTACTGACAAAATTCACCTATCAAAGTCTACCAAAACTATCAACTGAAGATTACAGAAATCTTTCTGATTTAACAAAAAGCAAAATCACCAAATATTAAAGTAAGTAAAAGTGATCCTAGACTTTAAATAGCTTCCTCTTACTTCAACCTGTGATCATGCTCTTAAAACCCCAGCGATATACAGAACTAAATATATAAGTAAATAAATATTCTGATCAGCTGGAAGGCTTAGAAGGAAGTCCAGCTCAGAGAAACTTAACTTTATAAGAAGCTCACTGTATCCATTACATATATTTTGATGAATAATTCTTTGTACTTGTTGCAAACCTCCTGTGTAACCAAAGGAAAACAAAAAGCAAAATGTAGTTCCCATAGTAGAAATCATGCTTTGATTCTCTTTTCTAATCAAAAGCCTTCCACAGACTCTGGAAAAAGGAAAATACCATCTTACACTTTACATCACCTAACATGTCAAGAAACACACTAAAGCTCCCTTTTGGCAAAAAGTAACTACACATTAATGTAAACAAGTAAAGAAAATCCAAATGACATTGTACATAGCACTAGACTTTGTGACCGGGTGAAAAAGGCACTCCTGGTCTTATCTGTTTTCAGGATATTTTTTTCTCCACGGCCAGGCTACCAAGACCTCCCTTCTCTCTCACTCTAAGCATCAACGCAGACTTTCACTCTCCCACCAGAAAATGATGGCCAAACTCAAGCAGTAATTGTCACTGTGCTTCTCGCAATAGTTCATCTCATAGCCACAGCAAATCACAGAATACATACTTAGCTCCCTTCAACATGTATCCTATACTTCCTGCCCTCACCACATGCAGGTTTCTCATGCATCCTTTACCTTCTCCACCACCTCCAGAAAAAAGCACTCTTCTTTATTTTTTCTCCATTTTCACAAAACATTTTTATTTCCTTTCTTATTTGTGTACCACTAGGCAATGCATTGGGCTGCTCGTTCCACTTGCTGACACTGAAATAATAAAGTTTTCAAGTTCTTATTAAGTTATAAAAATAAATTATTTAAATTTAAATACAGATGAAACTGATTGATTACCAAAGAATTTATTTTTTCTAATACAGTTTTTACATATAGCTTCTAAAGAATGGCAGAATCATCTACCCCCCTCCCCAAAAAAAAGAACCAAAAAACACAAACACGATACAAAACAGCTCATTATGACTTTGAAGGCTGAGAATTTGTTCTAGAAGCTCTCATGTCCTCCTTTTTATGACATAATAAATTACGGTATCTTGTTAAAGCAAGATTCAGTGTATTACATATAGGGGGAGCAATGTGCTTTTTCTACCCATCTCTCAACAACGCTCTCGCTCCTGCTTTCGAGCACACACAAAAATATTCAGCAGCAAGTTTCATGTTTCACAAAATAAAGGTCAAAATGCACATAATCTCAATTAATGCTTCGAGAAACAGAGATGAATTTTCTGTGCCACACTACTCAGTAAATTTTACAGAGGCACAGCACTAAGCTAGTAATATTTTTTAAGTGACTTCTATAATAAAATCTTATTTCACACACAATGGAAAATAAGAGGAGTTTAAATTGTAGCAACAAAGAATCACTAATAGAAGAAGTGAAAAACTGGGGAGTCTATATTTAACTTGGTGCTCAGTCATTAGAAAGGTGCCCCATAACGACCATATGTTACTCAAATATGTTATCACACCTACAATTTCATCATATGTCTCCCAAGAAATTAATTAGCTCTAACTTTTTCAACTTTGACAAAAATGTCTGCAGTAAGTCAGATTAGTAGCTGTTGCAAATGCTTCAGAATTCAAAGCCTGCCTCAGCTTTTATTTAACCTTTTAATTACTATCATTGAACAACATTTGGAAGGC
>PPHD01011002.1:0-19168 GCA_002909625.1 Bambusicola thoracicus | reverse complement strand
TTTACCTTCACATCTGCCCTGGTTTTGTTGGTGACTTCCATGACAAATTCACAGCGTTTTCCATTGGGTGGGTTCATAAGATGATTCAGAATATAAAGGTCCACAGTAGCACCCAAGTTATCTATATTGGATACAAAAATATATTCCTTCCCCTCTGCAATAAGGTTATCCAGCAGACCGGAGTTATAGAAACTGCCATAGATGTCTCCGTGGCCTGGGGGATACCAGCACTCCGTGTTCTCTCCTGAGTAAGATACATCCTTGGCTATTGGCAGCAGAGTTTCCTTGTTAATTCTAGGATACCTGGGAACACAACATTTTCGTTAAGTTCTCACCAATGCCAGAATAGCACAAAGTAACACAAAAATACAGTAGTAGCGTGGGCTTCTTCACACAGTTTTGACTCCACGCTTTCAAGGTTAGTGTAAGTACTCTGAATTGGAAAGGCTCATCCAAATTCTGAGCTAGGAAACTGCAGAATGCAATCTCTCATTCAAGGATTTAAAACCACAGTTCTCAGACCAAGCACTAGAACAGTTTTTCTCTGATATGCAGCTTTACAGCAAGCCAAATACATCTCCAACATCATCAGCCATTTTAGAGTTTGTTCCATCTCCCTCCAGAGCCCAGGTATCCTAAAAGCAAATTCAGGAATCAAGTGGCCAACGTCCAGTACTCCATTACACGCATTTCTTGAGACCGTGCCCCATCCTGAATCCCTCTCTAATTCTAAAACATTGCCTTTGACTCCACTCAACATTCCAGCCTTTCAAGAAAATGAGACTGAATACAGGTATAGAAGTCCCTGTTACTACCTCAAACTAAGAACTATTTGGCATATAAGGAAATGCAAGCTAGTGTTCCCTTTCACTCAAGTAGAAAAGTTGTTCGTACCTGCTTTGATTAAAGGTATATATTTTCACTCGGCTGTGACTGTACTTCTGCAAGATTTTCTTTGTGTCTTCATCCGTGTTGAAGGAATTCATAAGAACAAGAGGAACGTCGGTGTTGTAGGTTTTGTTCAAGTGCTGAGATGGGAAAGAAATGGTAAATTCGGCGTGAATGTTTAGCTGTAACTCCCGACACCTAAGGATTTGTGGCGAAAGGAAACAGGCTTATTAATTCCAGTCTGCCTCATCATCATAAAAGAGGAATACTCTTACACTAATTGAATATATTAATAAATCAAGCAAAGGAAAACAAAACCTTGTAAGTAGTAAAGTACCCAAGGTAATGCCCATGTTAATTAACGTATAATTGATCTTTGCTTTTAAATCTGCATGAAGATTCATGATTTCAAGAGCACTGCAAAATGATTGTTTCAGATTTCAGCCAACTGTTGGTTACGAAAGGCACGCATTCCCCCAAATTATTAAAGTCCGTTAGGCTGCAAAAACTATTCTGCACAATGAGCAGTTTTGAGCCTTTTTGGCAAACTATGAGATGGAAAAGAGTATCAGGAGTACATAATGGATAAAATGCTACAGTGTTTACTTATTTGGACATCTGAAAAACAGAACTGAAATACACCCATGTGGACAGCACAGCAAAAGGAAACACACTGGAAGACAAGATAGTTCTCCACCAAAGGAGAGTGCAAAAAAACCACAGGAACTGCAGTGAGTTGATAACTTGGTATGTTAGATCACCTTCATCTGCTGGGAAATGCTTGGGATCGTTCACCTCTGGTGGAGTCTATACCAACCACAGTGGTCCTTTTGAGAAAGCACCCACAACAAGGGAAGAGTAGAGCTGCATTAGTTGGATAAAAATTTAAGTCTTCTATTGGAGTAGCTCATAGACACGGTAGAGCCACTCCAAACAAAAACCACACAGAGGCACAAACAGCTGGAGATCTAAGACTTCCTCCTCTGATGATCATCTTAAGCATTTGCTGCAAGAGGAATATTCAGCATTAAAAACATAAGCTGAAGTGTCCTCACTCAACACCAGCAGCTGCTCTTTTGTTTTGTTTCCTCAGAGGAAAATCCTAGCCATCACTTCCACGATGAGTGCTTCCATCTGACAAGGAACTCTGAGCTGCTCTGAAGAGCTTTGTTCCAAAGCACATGAAAAAGTTCTCAGACCTGCACCTGGAAGAGTCAGAAGTCAGCTCCACAATCTGCTGCCTTGTGTTACAGGACACAACCACCACTGTTCAGGGTTGGTGCACACAGGCTGCGTTACACTTCCAGTAACATGTGCAGAGAGGACAGATGTAAATCCCCCATTGCTCCATCCCTTTTGTCCACACGTGCTGCACATCACTACTGCCCACTCCTTCCAAAGCAGTTCTCTGCTTCACCACTAGCACAGTGACCAAGCTCCATTTCCTTCTCTCTTTTGATAAGTCTCCACTGTGATCTCTCCTATGGCTCAGATGCTTCAGTGCATCTTGCTTCCTCTCGTGCAGAAAGGGAATGCTTTATTCCAAAGTGCAGCTCCAAAAGCCAGCATGCAAAACAAGAATTGGATTCCAACTCCCTCTTACCTCAAGAAGGGAAAGCATGACCACTTATTGGGTCTTGTGTTCAAATGACACCAGATTTGTCACAGGAAGGGTTTCTGTATCAGCAAAAATTTCAGCTCTAAGTTGGTCTCAAGCACACAGATCTCTTGAAGCATCCACACCAACACTCAAAGCATATTAAAAATTACCTCAATCTGCTGAACCGTCAGATCCAAGAAGGTGTTCTCATTCCGCACCCCGATAAGACTTTTGGGGCCTTTACAGCCCATGCTTGTGCCCAAGCCGCCATTTAGTTTCACCACTACCAGCTTGTTCAAGACAGAAGCAATGTTATCGGGCAGTCCTCTGGCCTTTATCTTCTCATAGGGCTGGATCTGTGGAAAGTAATTTATTTAAAGTCAGTTATTTGTAATGAAGTTGCTCTCTCCTAGAAACTTCCAATCTTAACATCTGCCAACAATACCCTGGTTCACTGAGATGACTTACGACATGGTAGAATATTTGCAAAATGAGCCTACAACAACCTGATTTGTTTCAGTACAACAACGTATTCTCTTGAGCAGCTCTGCAGGCTTTGTGAGACCATCAGCTTCATGCAGATGAGAAGTCTCAGTCTCTTCCTTCACACAGAGGGAACTGACACAGTGTTGAGAAGGGGTACAGAAGAAGTCAGGCCAGCTATGCTGGTTACCACAACCCCCTTCTTGTCCTACAGGAGAGAGGGTCTCTTTGTGACCCATGTAACCCTTCCCCATTAAGATGTCCCCCTTCAGCCAGGATGCAATTTAAGAGCACAGGCTTTGCACGCTGGACCCAACTTTCCATCTTCGAGCAGCATAAAGCCACAGCAGTTTTTTTGATACATTGCATTAAGGTTTTCAGAGGCAACATTCTTGGCAAAAGACTGGTTCTTTGACTCAGCCAACTGTTACTCCAGTTACTAGCCTGATGTGATCATTCATCTCTCCAAAAGGAGAGCAGGAAGTTCTCGGTTCTTCTCATCCTGATGTTTTCAGGATGTATTTACCAGCTCACATCAAACCTCGCAGAAAGCCTCCTACCTTGCTGACAGCTATATCCTGCAAGTTTAAAAGCAGAGGATAGGCTGCTTTTGGGGTGACGGATGGAGAGCAAAACGAGGCTTGTAATGGAAGCCAGCATGCCTTTCATTAGGCACTGCTTCTCTCCTGATCCAAACCACCTAAGTCAAGGAAACAGAGCTAATAACGCAACGATAAGTGCCATGCCAACACTGTTAGAGCAAAATCAATACAATTATTTTTTAACCTGCCCTTCCAGAGATTTTCTTTGGAAGAAAAGCCGTTGTGCTTCAGTGCTGTATGTATTCTAGCAGCAACAAATTATTTCTGTGCTGATAAGGGATGTGTAAAATCCACAGCTGATTACCAAAGACAAACATGTGCTTAGCAGTTTTCAGAAGTCTGCATTAGCTTGGGGCAAGTCAGGCTGGGGATCCAATGGAAATTCACATTGCGCTGGAGCAAGAATCACATTTCTTACTCAGATGTGAGGACTAGAGAGGAGAAGTCGTGCAATTCCAGCAGGCCACAGGTGGCAGATTAGAGCACATCCCTCACATTAAGGAAATTCTGCCTAATGCAGTATCTGCAAAGCATACAGGATATATTTAAAGATCACTCTACAAGCTGCAGCATAATGACTGATTAAACTGTCATTACTAAAACAGTGGAAACTGGCCCAGGAAGACTGTGATGCAACTGCTTCTATTAATTCCACCTAGAAACATTTCCTAATGCTTAAGGTACATACTCTATAAAACCCCAAGCAATTAACTGGACTTGAAAGCCCCATTAGTGATAGAAATGTTTCAATCTACGTGCTCTTTACCAAGTTCCTGCATTGCTACCTACTGGTATGTTTGGACTCACTGTACTTCCCTGTTTCAAAGCAATCGAGGTTCCCTATGCTAAAAAACCTTGAGATAGCACCTTATGAGTAAGGTGAGGAGCCTTATGAGTAAGGCACACACTATCCTGTGTTTTCAAGTTACCACTGCACTCAAAGTGAGGGTGATTTTGCTTGTAGGAGTTAATTATGAAAAGGGAAATCATATGCATTGAAGCTTCCACTTTCCAGTACGTCACAGTAGCAGACATGGTGGTTACACAGTTCTTATTTCACCCTTTCAGCAGACTAGCCAGAAGGGAAAGGCAGCATTATCACGGCTCAGGCAGCAAGCAGTAACACTATCACTGCTGCAGTCATCTGCTAGCATCCCTAGAGAAAGGAATTAACTGACGAAACAAAGCAGGTGATGTTGGCAAGTCAGTTTCCATTTAATCTGCAGATGATAGCAGTAGAGAAAATGCCATTTCAGACAGATCTGTCAGTAAAATTTATGTGCTTCACAAAAATTATGTCCTTCACAATTTGTTACCAATGATTTATGCAAGATGCTATTATCTATCACTTATGCAACTGAAGGTATGTTTGTCTGACCGCTCCTCTAAGGAAGCAATACAGTGAGTCTTTCCAGCTTCCTCATGTGAGGGTGTGACTGAGTTCATTTTAGACAAAAAGATTAATCATCTGGCAACATCAAGAAATTAAACAACTGTTTCTAATCACAAACCTATCTTCCCAGCCAGTCAGTGTCTGCTGCTAACAGGACTGTACCACGTACTGCTCCACGAGACACAGGCAAGGTAAGACAGACTGCTGGTAGAAGGAAAACACTCATCCCTGTCTGCCTTGCTTTCCTCTCCACAGCCAACAGTGCTACCCATACCCTCTCCTACATTTATTTGCTGGTTCTGACCTCCCGCTAGCTGCAACCTATTTGCAACCCGAACCCTGGCACAGCCTTCTGCCTCCAGGTTATAAATTATGCTCAGTTGCATCATCCACAGAAGGCAGAAGGTTGAAATAAGTAAGGAAAGAGACAGCTGAAGCTGATAAGAGGGAGGAAGGTGGAAGATAAGGTGACAGTTCGAAATGAATGGAGTCCTAGGGCACGGAGGCAAAAGACCTGAAATAACATGAAATAAAATGCCAGTACACCAACGTAAGACCACTAAGTCTTATCAAAACATTCCTCTTCGCATTTTAAATTTCACAGCAGGATTTTGGAAGCACCTCCACAGTGCTACTTCCACAAAGGCTTAAAAGATGAATAACCCAGGATAAGCAAAATTGGGAGCAGCCAAACGTGGCTCCAGAGCAACTCAGCTGCAACTCCAAGCCCTGGGCTAAAAGCCCCATGGCAGGCAGCCCCAGCACTTGGCTTCGCTAGCAGGGGCTCCAGGAGGGCTGCGGTGAGGAGGCGGGGATCACATCTCCCAGCCCAGCCTGTCCCACACCCCCACACCACAACACCACGCTCTGGGGAGCAGGCACTGCTTGCTGTCAGCTCCTCTGGCTTCAGGTATCTTGAAGGCAAGGCTCTAAAGAGACGTTTATTTTTAATTGGGGTTTGTGCCTGTCAAGTCTGCAGAAGAAGTCTGTTGGTCGGGCTATGTAGGAAACAATCTCTCCTAAAGGAAACTGCAAATTCCAGAAGTAAACACGGCCTCAGTGCTCCCTCAGCACAGACATCCATCCACCGTCTTATCATTTCTTTGCTTGAAGTATGTTTGATAAACAAATACAGCAGGTAAACGTGCTGAAAAGAATTATGCTCTTCTTGTTTTCCTTTTGTATTCAGAAACTTGATCAAAGCCTAAAAAAAACCCCACAGACTATTTCGAAGAATAGTCTACCTGAACTTTGAACTTCTGGTAAATGAACAACATCTGCACTTACGTGACATTGCAGTATTACACAGGGAAAATGCCTTGAACTCTGAAATGGCCTGTTTTTGCAGTAGCATGTTCTCTGCCTCTAAGATGCACATGATGTGAGCTCCAATGTCTCCTGCTTGCTGAAAAGAAGGAATGAAGCAGGCTGCACTGCTTTGAAACAGGTTGCCCTGCTTCACTCTGGATGTGTTGGAAGAGAAGGACAACAGAAGGCGGCCTGACCACAGCAGCTTACTACAGGAGGCAAGCTGCAAAGTGAGAAACTGGACCTACCCATCTGTAGCAGGAGTCTGCATCTCTCCAGGCATTCTCAAATATTCTTCTTCCTCCTCTGCAAGGGGCATTTGTTCTCTGTAGCCCTGAGTTCTATCCATGCCGTCCAATGGTTACAAAGCCACTGATTCTTGTCACTCGCATCTATCCTGGCCTCTGTCATAGCTCCACCACCTGCATAAGCCATGACTGCCCAAAGAACATCAGGATGAGAAGGTTATTAAGTCAGGGCAGCTGTGGGAACCTGGACAAACACCATGTCAAAGCCACTTCCTAAATACCCACATCTACCAGACTGAAACAGGACCGTTTCAGATTGCCTGCACAGGCACTTTATTTTACAGAGGAACACTACAACCCTTCAGCAGGAAACTTATGACCAGCAATAGAGTTATTCAGTTAAATTAAGACAGAGAAAGCTTTCAAGTCTACAGAGTTGTTTTATTTATAACTTAGCTGAGAGCCTCATTTCTTCCAGAAAGTGAGATGCGGAGAATCAGGAGACCAGCGTTTAAAAAAAGAAAACAAACAGAACACACATGGCTTATCGCACACATGTGTGTAGGTGCTCTGAAATAGACAAAGAGTCTCTTGAAAATACTAAGAGGTGACTAAATGAGGAGTAGAAAAGCCAGCTACTTACGGTATGAGCAAGTGAGAAAACATTACACGTGCCATACCTTTCCTATTTGGGCAGAAAGGCTGGATTATCAAGTCGACTGAACAAGAAGCTTGGATGGCAACCTTCCTGACAAAACTAATAATATTCTCTCTCATGTAATCGTACCTCAAGGGATTGTCAATCAGCTACAGCTGACCTGACAATAATCACTAGACACTACAGGTTTGTGGACCTTGCCACCAGCAAACCTAGTGATCTTGCATGGCATGCCCTGCATACTCCTGAGGTAACTGACCCAAGCAAAACTGCACAAAGACTGCAGCAAGAACAGCTCCAGCAATTGGCTATCAGCAAGCAGTCCTGCAGCCTAAAGGCACATGCTAGCCTGATCTTGCTTCAGCAACACCTTCGCATCTCCGGGTGTCTCTCTTCTTGCAACAGAGCACATGAGCACGACTGCAATAATCCAAACCAAAGCTACAGCAGCAGCCCTGGCTGTATCTGTCAGCAAGTGACCTTTTAAAACAGCATCCACTGCACTTTCTGCATGACAAGTTCAGTGCTCCCTGGCAGGTCAGTGTTGCCAATGAGAAGACTTCACCTGCTCCCACAGATGCCTCAGGTGGTTCAGAGCTGGATGCTCGCTTGCTGCACTGCCATTACGCACCCACACACACACACACTGCCATGAATGTACTCTGAGGCCATTCAGCAGGTGGGAGGGAGAGAACTGGAAGGCCACAAAGGCTGATAATGCCTGGAGCAAAACCACAGCTTGGAGATGAGCATAGCAATGAATTTGTATGTTGGGTCTGGTCATCTCCTCATTGCAGATCAAGAGGGCAGAATTCAAAGGAACCTTCGACAGAATTGAACCTTTTCACAAGAAATGTATTGCTAACTGGAGGCAGGGGGAGGACAGAGAAAGAAAGGGTACAAATGACGTACATTATTGCGGGTCCAACTGGAAACATATCACCATTTTCATCAGTTGTGCCGAACTCTCATAAAAGTGATTTAAACCTTATGCCCTAATTTACAACTATGGCCATGCTAGAAAAGAATAACACAGAGGCACATGCAACAAACTCGAGGCAAAATGATTTTCACACAAAGTCTTTTGCATCTCACACACACCCCTCTCCTTCCTTTTCCCCTTCCTTTCAGCTACAGGGAAAACTACATACAAGAGAATCCTTTAGCAATCTTCCGGATACAATGCAAGGATCTTTGATAGCAGCAGTTTTGCAGAATGTTGAAAAGCTTCAGTTCTGTTTGCATATTATCTAGCACAATATTCCTTTCTTCCTCCAAATGCACATCCGTTCAGGAATACCATCTGTTCAGAGTCAGTTTATTCTATCCACAGTCCATTTATTCTGCTGTATTTTCAAAAGGGAACGTGTAGAACAAAGGAAAGAGGCAGGACATGGAGACAGCATTTCAACAGTGGAGGATGTATCTGAACAAACTACAGAAGGTAAAAGATCCCAAAGGTTACAAGCGTGGATTTGTCAGAAAGGCAGGGCCAGCTGATACAGCGCAAGGGGTCATGAATGCGGGACCTGACAGCAGATATCCAGTACAGAGCACACGCTGTTGTTACACCTCCTATCCACTCCAAGGTCAACACCACCCCTGCTAGACTGCCAGTGCATTTCAAACATGTAGCTGGGTAGGATACGAGTCACACCCAGTGCTCAGGTGTTGGCTGAAAAGCAGAAGAAAGATGAATTTGCCTTTAAAGTCTCACTCTGTTCTTCTTGCATCACGCACAACACAGCTCTCCAAAAATAGAGTCGGCTGCTCAGTTTGCCTCAAAATCATTTGCTGGAGTGCCAACCACCCCTTTTCAGTCTTCACTACTGCATTAGAAATGAGCTTATGCAGAAAGCTCAGAGCAAAAATCTGATCCCAAGGAAATCAACAATTCCACCCAAACCCTCTTGTCAAGGATTTACTTCATTTGCTGCGGCTCCAACACAAAATTTGTAACTCAGCCTTACTAAATATTTCAGTTTCTTTTGGCACAGGTGTTGGAAATGACAAGTTGGAAATGAAGCCCTGGATCTTGAAGGGTCTTTAATTCAGAGAATAAGAAATGTTAGGAATTCAAATTCAAGCAGGATCCTTTCAGCATCTGGACTGTTAGGTGTTGGTGCTATCGCTGAGCAGTTGCAGGCATGCGGAGGCTCTGATATGCAAAAGAACTGCCTCATCACCTGTAAGCATAAACACAAGAGTAGGAAGTGCTCCAGAATAATAGAACTCGGTTCCTGCTCTCAGAGTTTGGAACAGTGCACTTGACAAGAGAGCGCCGATGAGAAGATACCCCAGGAATAAAACTAGGCAGGAATGACAGGACTTACAGACACATGATTACAGCGTGAGTCATTTCAAACAAGTCTTGAAACTGCGGTTTGGGATCCCTCTGAGATGATATCTAACTCCATTCAGTTCTGCAGACAGTGCCACAGAAGTGATTTTGGGAACAGTTCGCATGAGGCAACGCTGGGAGTGTGACTAACAGATTTCAGAAGTACACTCCTACAGCAGGGACATTTGGGAGAGTTTGCCAGAGACAAAATGAGCATCAGGCCATCATGGGTAGACAGGAAAAGAATACACCCATATTAGTCAATACTGTAGTCACAGAAAAACAAGGTAACATTTACTCAGCACCAAAGGACAGTTTTAGAAGGAGCAAAAATGAACCCTTCAGACCTGCTTTTAGAGTTCAGGATTAGGAAGACGTTTTAGTTTTGATTAAAAGCGTATCATTTTTTCCTTGTCCATCGCGATCACAGAATCACCAAGGTTGGAAAAAAGGCCTCCGAGATCATCCAGTCCAACCATCCACCTACCACCACCATTTCCCCACTAAACCGTGTCCCTCAGTACAACATCTACATGTTTATGGAACACCCCCGGGATGGTGACCCCACCACCCCCCTGCACACTCTGTGCCACTGCCTCACCACTCTTTCAGAGAAGAAACGTTTCCTAACATCCAGCCCGAACCTCCCCCGGCACAACTTCCTCACACCCAAACTGCTTCAGATGTTCACATCACATCAAGGATGAGGGTCTGCATTGCTATTCTGAGGTTAACTCGATCACTGCAGTTTCCTCAGAGGCCCCCAGCAGAGCTTTGCTACTGCTTCCAAGTCAAACAAGCAGATCACTGCAATCTACATCAATAAGATTAAATTACACTGGCCGTGTTCACATTCTTTACTTTGTCTCCTAGTTAACCAGAACTTTAAGTGTACACTTTCTTCTCTGAAGACTGCAACAGAAATGGGCCAAGCTACCACTGTAAGCCTTTGGACATACAGAAGGAAAGTATCTGGAAGGATAAAAGTAAGTCAGAAGTTTACCAACATAACACAGTAAACCCATACAAATGGGCTCACCTGAACGGGTTCATCATTTGAAGCCTACAACTTGCTTGCCCATTGTTAGCTCTCATACTGAAAACATGAGGGAGCAAAATGGGGGGGAATATTAAAACATAGTCATTCTTCCATTGCAATCTGCTGTCAGGAATCTTTACTTGCCATTTGGTATTTCACAAAAGAACAGAAAATTACATTCAAAGAACGAGTGCAGCGGATAAAGCGTTATCCATGAAGATAATGAAAGACCCATGAAGTCTGATCAGAAATTCTTCTCCTGGATAGCACAGTCACAGCATTGGACAGAATCCTGGAACAGCTTTCCTACTCAACCTGAATCTCAGAAGTACTTCAGGTAGAATAGAAAATTAGAATACAAAGCCTAAGTACACCATAACCTATTCATGAACTCTAAGCTGTTAAAACCTTGGTTGCTTTTTCAGGTGCTTACACGTACATGTATGTGTGTATGTGTGTACGTATTCACACGCACCATGGGAAGGAAGCTTGTTTGAGGGTAATTTTCTCTAGCTTTCCTCTGGGACATTTTCTGCTATGCAATTTGGAGTTTATGCCAGGAAGTGGAATTTCAGCCAAGAACAAGCATGCATCTCACCTGAACCCAAGCAATAGGATGGTGCAAGAGTCTTCACTATATATGTATTTTTTCTTATATTTTCACATTTCTGGTCAAAAGTTGCCTCCTAGCTGAGCAACAGAAATGAGCATGAGCCAGTACAGGCCATAAGGAAGAAGAGAGATACCATCTCTAATCTTGCCATCTTTTCAGGCCTCTGTGACCTTAGGCTAGACCTTTTTAAACAGCTTGCCTTACCTGGCAATCTCCAACAACCTATTTTGGTGTTTTCTCATCCCTCCTGTTTGACATTTGCTCCCCATATCCTACCCAGTAATTTTCAGTCCTTTACAGAACTTGAATTTTTTTCAATGAAAGCGTACAAAACTTTAAAAATGGACAACAGCTCTCCCTCTCCACAAAGCACTCCATTCATTAGCATCAAACTGCTGTCATTTAATTCCAGGCCTTATCTTGACACACAGAACAGTTTATTCCCTTTGTTATTGCAGCTACCTTTTTACATATTTAAAAGAGTGATCACTTCCTTGAAGCCTCAGCCTCCCCTGGACTAAAAGCAAGCCCCTTTTCTGCAGCCTTCCTTGTAAGCCGTTACCTAGAACTCCAGTTTCTCACCTTGGCCTCTTTATTCAAGGTGGATTTTGTTCCCCAAAACAACATCTCATTCAGTTTTACAGTGCGGAAGAAGCAGACATCACGTGTTTCTGAAGTCAGAAGAAAACACTCAGCCTTGGAAAAAACCCTGTCCTTGCTCTAAAACAGCATCATTCATCAATGCTTTAGAAAGCAGTGCTGCATGTGTTCTGGAAGTAACTGGACAGCCTGTCTTTCAGTTGCAAACAGAGCCCTGACTGAATCACCACAGAGGCAAAGGGAAACCACAAATGCGTAGGAACACAGAAGCCTCACACCACGCCAAGATTGCTGCATTGGGAAAAGCAAGAATTTGTAACACAGCTACACCGTTCGTTACGCAAGAGTCAAAAGAACAGCCTTGGGCCACAGATGAATCAATAAAATGAGGTTAGGCTTAATGGGAAGTGTTTATTTCAGTACTAAACACTGCCAAAAAAACATTATTAGTGCTTTCTCAGCAGCATCTCAAGTGGAAGGTTATCCATCAGAACAACATAGATGGCATTATAAAATGACACTCAAAAAAACCTTACAGTCAACAGCTAGTTTCAGATTCCTCACTTCTACTGAGCTGCTCTAGATTACAGAAGTTGCTAAACGAGCTATATAACCCAGCCCACTTGCCATATGTCCCTTGCAAATGATTTAGCAGAACGGATTGCTGGAAGCAGTCTCATCTGAGGCATGCAACCTTCTTTCACAGGCAGGAGGAAAGGGTGACAACAAAGGTCCTTCCTACTAGCTCTCTAACAAGAATTACCATTCGCTGCAGAGAAGGTACCAAATGGTAGGATGGCATCTGTCCCACTCAGTTCCCCTGTTCAGGAACAGTTAACAAAATAACACTGGAGATCTTGATGCATATGTTGAGCAGGACCTGATGTTCAGGAACACACACAACATATGTCTGTAAATTATTATGTCTCAGCTAGAACCCAAAGTGTCACCCTACATGATCTTACAGAACCAAGGCAGTTCTATCTTTTACAGGCAACTACAGCATTTGTTGAAGCAGCAGTTATCAGCTTTATGTTCTTACAGGCCATCACTTAATTGCAACTTACAGAATCTTCTGGTGGTCTCTGAATCTTCCCCCAGTCCACAGATGGTCCCTTCTCCTGTAGGAATCTATGAAATAGCTTCTTAAATCCTTCCAGGTCCTTTTTAGTGTGCTACAAAGAAGAAATACATTAGTGAACACAGGTATTTATTGCATACCTATTAGACCATGGAAGCATTATTACAAACTTGATACAAAGCACGCTTACAGGAATAATTTTATCCACATATAAACTACGGACATGCTACATTTTAAGTAAAAAGATGCCAAAAGATCCTTTCCACTAAAGCTCAAGATAAGAAAACAACAAAATCAAATTAAAAAGATACCCAAACACGTTTTGGACAGCTAAAAGGTCTTCAGTCAAAATTATAACCATAAGAACCTGGCCCGATCTTTAGGATAACAGTTTTACCCTTCCTCTACATAAGCTGTACTGGATTGCAGAGAACCTCTAATAACTAAAGATGATTAATCACTAAGTAATAACTCTGCCACGTGTTTTGTGTGGAACTGAAAGTCTCCTACGGACACTGCAGCCACGCTGCTCTTCACGGGATTACAGAACATCCTATAAATAAGAACTGCGTTGTTCTGTGATTTGACCCCCTGTACAAAACTTGCTTCCATCTCCTGCCTCTAACAGACTTCTTACCTCCAGCTCATTGGAGGGCGCAGTCGCAAGTATTTTATCAAGCTCTACTTTCATTGAATACTCCAGCTCTTGCCGAATGACTTCCTGGAACTGCGACGGGCCGGCCTGGGACATTGCTTTGCTGAAATCTTCAATGGAAATGAAATACATGAGTTCAAGGGAGTAAGTTAACGAATACATAAAACTAACTTATTTATACTACAGACAGCTTTCGTATTTCCTTTATAAATATATGCAGACTGCTCCAGAAGCAATGCCTCCTGTTTCGTTATTTTGTCCCACAACATCAGAGGTGGAAGTTGGTGGGATGGCAGCAGAGGCTGAACCTTCCCACCAACATTCCATTATATTTTGTTGCCGTGTGACAGACAGCAGCAGAGGGGCAGTCTGACTGAATGGCGTCCAAAATGGGAGTGCCTGTGAAACAAAGGTGTGGAACTGATTTCCTCCATGAGGAAATAATTGTACCCACTGACATTTGTCAATGCTTGCTGAGCATTTATGGAGACCAAACAGCGGATGTGAGCACAGGGAGATGAGTGGCGAGTTTCAGCAGCGGCAACGGCAATATGAAAGACATGTTCTGGATGGCCATGAACAATTGCCACGCCAGGCAATGAAGAGTGTCTCAGTCAGCTCACCCTCCGTCACCAGCATTAGCTGATTTGTTTGCCAAAAAACAGTGTTTTGTAGCCAAGGATGTACTCTACCAAATAGTGTTATTCTGCTCTTTGCATCTGTTGTTGTAGTTTCGCCTGAAATAACCAGGAGGCATTACTTTTGGAGTGAGCCACATATATATATATAGTCGATTCACATGACCTGCTCTCTTTTTATTACTGTGCTAGCACTTCAGGAATCCAAAGCTTTCATTCCTAGTAATTTGGAGAACAGACCTTAACTTGGGAGCAATAACCAACAGTCCTCCTCTCAAAACCCTAAGGAAATCCCCAAAGATCAATGATCCACGTCAAGAAACATCCAGAAATCCATAACAGCACGCTTTTTTTTTTTTGCTGTGCAGCTAAAGAATTCACGTCCTGCCACACCAGCATACTTTAGCAAGTAAAAAATGTGAAAAAGCCATTCACTAAAATATGTTTTATATAGAACATTGTGATCAAGGGGATCCTTCTGTTCACACAACGAAATAAAACCGTGGTTTAATGATTTAAGCAGTGCACTTTTGCACAATCCTCAGTCTGCTCCAGTAAATACTCCCTTACTTTATCATATGAGCATTTTCACACTACAGCATGCACTTCAAGTTACTAAGCAACCCAGAGAATTAGTCCGTCTATCACTTCAGCGTGTTTTGCTTTTGAAAGTGATAAGCTCCATAAAAAGAGAAAAAGAGTAAGTCCACAAACGGACTGTACGGTGAAGTCCACACTGTCAGAGCACCTCACAAAGAAATGGAAGATAACTCCTCTTTATTTTCCAGAAGGAAGCATTTGAAGTGAGTGCCTTCTCCAAAGGCATTCCCAGTACGTTCTCTAAAGACCTCGGTTAATTTAATTTCTGCCAGGTCCCTTGAGCAATCACTCCTCTGTAACACAGAGAGGTGCTGCCTTGCCAAATATAGCTGGGATTAAGAAACACTGTGAATACTTGTGCAGAAAGGGACAGGAGCAAACTTTGCAAGTGAACCGAGCGACGGTGCCAGGAAGTACTGTTAGAAGGGGCAGCCATGTTTCAAGTTTTCTTCTTTGGAACACGCATTAAAGACAGTTGAATGCCTAAGAAAGCCAAGAGCGGTTCATTTTAATATGGCTCCAATTATGTTTTCTTTAAGCTAAACACCCTACAGCCTCAGATTCAGTGAGAGAGACTCCAAAGGCTACAGAAGCCATTTTCCTGACCGTGCCGTTTTGCAGGTAAGGAAAAGAAAACGAAGAGAGAGGTGAGCACTGCAGAGCTCTGCGCTGCCATGAGGGGGAAAGGAGAGCTCAAGAGGAACAGTACAATTAACAATAGGCCTGCTTTTTAAATCATGCCCTTCTTTTGGCAGTATGAGCAGCTCACAGCCTGGTAGGTATCCTTTCCCAGGTGAAATATGGAGAAACACCAGACCTCTTCTTTAAGGCTCACCTCTTCCTGCCTTAGGATAAGGAGATCTATACCAGCTTAACGCCTCAGCGCAGAACCGCTGCACGCGCTGTGCCTTCGCTCGCAGGCTTGGAGCCCACACAGATTGAAGCACCGCTTAAACTTTGGGAGAACAACAGCCACAAGACGTTCCCGGGTGTCTGTAAGCCTCCCAGCTGCGTGCTGCAATACATGGCTGCAGCCAGAGCAAGGGCGTCCACTTCCAGCAGCTCATCGGCCTGTAAAACACGTGAACCTCCTGCTGTGATGCAACACATCCAGCAGAAAGTCAGCAGTACTCAACGGGGACCGTCATTCACACCGCTGATCGTGTTTTGCTTAAGGCAGAGCCACGTGCGACTTCCCCAGGCTGCCACGTACGTAGGAGAACCCTGTTAGTCCACAGCGGCCAAAAGACTTGTCTCTCCCCGATAACAAGCATTTAGAGGCTGAGTAATACCACAAACAGACCAAAATAAGGCACAGCAAAAGTAAACACGCGATAACGGCCTAGCTATCTGCATAGGGTCCAAGACTTACTGAGCGTGCCGGATCACCAAGGTCCTTGCAGAGCAGCAAAGCCAGGCTCCTGTGGGTCGGCCTGCCACAAGGCCGCTCCTCACCTCAGCCCACAGCTGCTTCAGCTCTGTGGGGACGTTTCCACAACCGCTTGGTCTCACCCAGCACACCAGGACCCAGCTGCCCGTGGTGGCAAGCTAGAGGTTTTTAAGCATTTATCTTCAGGTGCGCACCGGGATTTGGACTGGAATGGGGAATGATGGGCCTCTGTAAAGGGTTTGTAAAGCAGCACTAGCAGAGCAGGACTGCTCCAACTGCTCCAAACTCCGGTGCTGCTGAACCCCAGGCGCCATGGGGAAGAAGCTGGTGTTTATGCACTCCAGCCTACCGACTGCAGGAGGACAGCTGCAGTCCTCATCCATGAGCTGCTGTTAAATTTAACAGCCCAGGTTAAGGTTTATTTCCCCCTTCACCGTAATAGGGAGGAGGACACAGAAAGGCCAGTGCAACTGCACTGCTAAAAGCAGTCATTTCCTGCCAGCAAGTGACATTTTCTGAAGCTGCAACAGAAGCTGTACCTCTGTAAAGTCAGATGGGTGCCGGGAGAGCTATCGTAAGCTTCCAAGTTATTTTAGAGAATAAGTGCCTCCTCCAAGCAGCTCTACAGTCACCGGCCGCAGGTTTTGGCCAAAGCTCACTCTTACAGGATCAGTATTCTTCACACACACACGCAGTTTTAACGCCTTCAGCAGGAAATGCTCCCTCGGTGAAACCACCGGTAGGATTTCATTCAAACCCTGCTGCCCACACCCTCAGGTTCTACTTTGCTTGGTGCCCTTATCTCACAGCTAAGCTGCCACTGCCCTCACACCACGGTAAACAGAGGGCATGTCATGTTTATCATGCATGCCTTTAGAACTGATGTTCAGGGACAAAGAAGACCAAGCTACCATACAGGGGGTCTTAGTGAACAATCAGCAACAAAGTAAGGGATAGACTTCCTCAACTGCACATGAACAGAACAGCGGTGTATTACCTCTCCGTCATCCCTACTAAAAAGGGGGAAGAAACAAAGCTGAGCTTTGCTGCCCCAAGATTCTCCACTCCAAGGAGGATCTCGCCGCCTTGGAGCACGGCACACAGGAGAGAGGCACGGGACAAGTCAAGCAACAAGTCCTCCTAGGGAAATAAGAGGATCTGTTTGGGCTGAGGGTTACAAGTTTTAATTCCTTTTGCAATCCAAGCAAGCTACAGCAGTGAATTATTTACATCTCCTTGGAGCCGGCCCGCTCGCACAAAGATCCAGGAGGCTGACCCCTACGTTAAAACACGCAGCTGAACTTTAAGCGCTCCGCTCGTGAACTCGGGGCTGAGGGTACAGAGCCAATGCCTCAACTTCCACCAGCCCTGCTCCAAAGTTCAAGGCAATTTTTATCCCTGACGGGGACAAAAGCCTCATAAATACCCACGCTGTAGCACACAGATCTAACAACCAGCCCTCCGTTGCGTATTTGAGAACCGAGCGCACCCGCTCAGCCTTTTCAAACTCTTTTCCTTCTACTACGACAGGCCACACTTGTCAACATACGTTACAGCAAAGCGTACGTGAAGTGAAACTCACGGACTCTCTCCCCTTAACGAGGCACGTCAGCACGAGCTCACCCACAGGCTCACAGCCCGGGATGCTCCTTGCCAGCTGCACACACCAAGGGCCGTGAGGTTACACAGTGCAATTCTGAGCGGGGCTGCTCATGCTAAAAATACCACCCGACACCGGCAGCGTCTCTCAGGATAGCAGCAGAGGATCTCGGGGCTGTACACTTCTTAAAGGAAAGCTTTCAGCGCCGGCAGATTCTTGGCGACGCTGAGAAAATTTCTGCTCTGATAGGCTTGTGCGGTGATCTCTGTCCCCAAAAGAGACAGAGGAGCGTCTGCAGCTTTCTCTTTCTGAATAAGGGGGAGATCCTATAGGGGAACGCCTCCAGTAGACTAAGAAAAGGAGAGACCCTACGGGGGAATGAACCGCCAGGAGACTCTCCCTTTATTCTTCTCTGTCTTTTGGGGACAAAGCTAACAGAGAAAGCCCATCTTAGGAGAAATTTTCCCAACCATCTTTACACGGCTCAGAATAACACTGCTTGCTGCAAGATGGGTATGTGCAGCAGGAGGCCAAGATAAGTCAGTTCGTCCAAAAAGACGGGTTCCGAGCCTATCTCTGTCCCGCGTTCACAGACTGAAGGGGGTCGCCTCATCCCAGCGCGATCCCTGCCCCGTGTGTGAACCGCCGGTGCGCTTACACGGTACAGCACCGCCCAGCGCCGCACATCCACGGCAGAGCTGCAGCGGCTCCCCAGAGCCTGCCAAGCTCCCGGCTTCCTCCCGCTTCTCCTCGCGGAAAGACCCACGGATGCCCGCCGCGGGCAGCGAGACTCCCCGCAGGCCCGCGTGGGTTCGCATCGAGAAGCCCCAGGGGCGCAGCGATCCACGCGCGTCCCGTTAGGAACACCGGGAAGGAGGAGGGCAGCGAAAGCCTTCGAAGCGCCAACGCGATTCGTCTTCCTGAAACGACCTCCGTTTCGCAATACGGGAAGCCGAAACTCCGGCCACGTCCGCGGGGCAGAGCCGGGGCGCCCCGCGGGGAGCGGAGCGGGGCACGGCGCGGGGAACCCCGCTTACCTTTGGCGAAGGACGACATGATCGCTGGAGGGCGAGCACCGTGCGGTCGAAACCCGCGGGAGCCGCGCCCGGCCTGCTGCGAAAGGTGAGACACCCACACCGGCCCCTCGGGAAGCAGCCGCCCGTCCCCGCACAGCCCGCCGCGAGCCGGCAGCCCCGAGCAATTTAAATTTCATTGAGGGCAGAGGCGGGCCCGCAGAGCGCCGGCTTTCGCCACCCCTTCCCCTAACCCTCCCCCGGGCTGGGCCTCCCGCCTCCGCGGGGCTCCCGCTCGGGCTCCTCCCCGCTCCGGGACGGCCCGGCCGCCCCGCCATGCCCCCACCGCCGCCTCCCGTCACGCGAGCGGCCTTCGGGCCCCGCGGCGGCCCCGCCCCTCCCTCGCGCCGCGCGAGCG
>PPHD01011001.1:0-19168 GCA_002909625.1 Bambusicola thoracicus | reverse complement strand
GTGTTTTGTTTTTTGTGCCCTAAGTTTATTTAGTTATCTGACAACTTGGGGAAGCCAACTGTGAGTCTACTCTGATGAGAAACTTTTGATTTTCAGTTTAGCTGATCAAAGTTTGATCTTTTTTTTTTTTTTTTTTTTCCCCTCACAGAATATTAGAATAGGATTAGAGACTTCTGGAGATTACCACTTAGTTCACTCTTCCTTCTCAGAGCAGCAGAGAGATCATATCCAATTAGGTTTCATATATCTCCTGGAATGCAGACTCACCAATTTCTTTAGCAATTTTCTCCATTTTGATCACATTGAAGGTTAAAAACAAACAAACAAACAAACAAAAAAATTTAGTTATGTTTACATCATTTCCTTGCATTTCAGTTTCTTTCCATTCCCACTTGCCCTTGGTACTACTAACAAGAGTCAGTCCCTTCTAGTACAACATGGTACAAATTCTTTTTTTAGACACTTAAGTATTTCCTCCTGACATAAATGAAAGGACAAGTCAAAATATTCTTTTATTTTTTTTTAGTTGTTTTTTAAATACAAATCAATGACTTGCTGATACTAAGAGGGGTTCTGTAAGAGTAATGTCTCCTTCCTTTATTTTGTTGGCCCAGCATGTCAGAGGCTGATGGCAGTGGTACTGCAGTGGAAGCTGAACCCTCCCAACATTCTGCTACATCTCATTGCTGTGTGACAGATGGCAGCAGAGGGGCAATCCAACAAAATGGTGTCTGACATGGAAGTGCACATGAAGTAAAGGTGTGGAACTGAATTCTTCCATGAAGAAAAAATGGCACCCAACTGACATTCACTGATGCTTGCTGGATGTTGATGGAGACTGCACAGTGGATGTGAGCATGAGGTGGTAGGTGCTGCATCTCAGCAATGGCAACAGTGACAGTGGGTCACCTCTGTTGCACAGTCTTGCAACAGAGTTAAGTACACACGCTCTTGTTCATTGTTGTTGAAAACGCAGAGCTATTAGTGGTGACTGTGTTTGTTGAAAAACTGTTTTACTGCTGAGACTATCAAATAGCATTATTGCACTCTTAGTAGTTGTTGTGGCTTCTATGGAAACAAATAAGATGCATTACTTTCAGGCTGACCTTTGTATATCAAAGTCTTAGACTGCTGGAGACATTTCTTAAAAAAAAAAAAAAGTTAATACTCCCCTTAAAGTATAACATTAGAGAGTCCTAGGCAATACTATGCAATCCCCTGAAGCTTCTTGTTACCAAGCTGTGTATTAGGTAAACTTACATTTTCATAGATCACTTAATAAGGCATAGAGACATTGCTACCTCACATCTAGTTTTGCACACCCTCAGAATAGCTGTAAGTGTTTTGGCTTAGACTTTAACTGCTCTGTATCCAATATCATTTGCAAATATTTGGCCCCTTGGATTCTCCTTGAATCTCTCCTCCACTGTCTTTTTCTGTGCTTGTTCTTAGGGACATTCTCTACACCATAGCTCCCAAAAGGTAGTTGAAGCAGCTTCCAAAAATATCAGCTCCTGGGAGCAGTTGTTCAGTCTTGGAGTATGAAATGGTGTCCACTCTGTTTGGTAAATGAATTCATGATTCTGAATTCCCAGGTGACATTAATAGCAGCAAAGAGCAAGAAGAGAGTTAATGTTAATTTCTGCAGGTAATGCAGAGAAGCAGATAGGGAAAGCTTGAAAGGTCAATATCTGTTGTCATACCAGAAAGTTGCAAAATTTGATTGGCTAGTAAATGTCAACACCATGTTCTAAAATCTACATGCTATCCTTTCAATTTAATCTTAGTTAGCAGCTCAGCTAGAGATCATGCAGCATGTATCAAAAACCCCTGAGTTTGAAAACAGAATTGTATGATTGCCTTCCCATGGCAATACAGCACTTGTAAATTACAAACTTGTCATTTAATCAGCATAGCAGGCAGTGTACTCCTGCCAAGTCTTTATATCGATTTTCAGGGAATGCCAAAGAATCCATAATGACTATATACCATAAAGAACTGCAGCTACAACTGTTGCCATGGTATTATGTACTCCTCTTCTTAAAAAGCAGTGACTAGAATGTAAAACAGATAACGAATGTAATTGATTGTCCCTGCACCTCACAGAGATGCTTTATTTTGGTCTCTTGCTTTGTTCCCTGTTTTGCCTCACAATATATCAGACTCAGGACTACGTTTAGTGCATTGATTACATTAATTTAGAGAGCAGATGCACTTTCTAGAGTAGAAATATGATGACCAGCTCTAAGCAATGAAGGTGAAAATTACATCTCCTTTCTCTAGATGGAAAATAACAGTCACTGCTGGAAAACATATTTTCAGCCTCTGTTTATGTGAAAGTTTCTGTGAAGTATATTGAACTAGTGAAAGCTAGAGACAGAGAGGGGAAGAGAGAGTGCATCTGTGTCTGCATCCAGATAATATGTTATTATGCATCGCATCAGTAAAATGTGACTGCAAGACTATGGTCCTAAATGTACATAATCACATTAGGTGTTGTACTGAACTAATTGTAGAGCTGCACAATATGGATGATTACAAGCGCAGGAAGTTTCATGCTGTCTGATAAAATTCTGTGTTCTGTTCTGCCTAGTCTTTGTAGGCTTTGCTTTATATCACCTAACCCTAATGTATCTTTCAATCTCTATGGTTTGACTCAAATGCACTGTGATACAACTTGCTTAATTCATCTGATGCAGTAGTAGCAGGAAGGAGAAACAGAATATGCACATCCTTCTTAGTGAGTTGGAGATGAACTGCTCTATGAGTCAGTGAATAGAGCAAAGCAGAAGAGAGGGCTAGCAAATCTCACACACTTACATGAGTGGATGGTAATGCCATCTCTGTAGTGGTCATGTTTTCAATGGGAAGTGCTATGTTTTTGTATTTCCCAGTAAGTACAGGTAAGCTGGAAAAAAGCAGCAGAGTGAAGTAGAAGAGAGGATCATTAAAATGCTTCCAGAAATTGGAGAGCTCTCAGTAACTTCGCCAAAACATCCTACATAATATTTCAGCACACTCACAAGTTCTTCAGGAGACAGTTGTGTAAGGTCGATTGAGACAAAGCAGTTGTTAACTCCATTGTACACTAACAGCACATGGCAACAGATTAAGAATTGTCCTTTATTCCTCTAACACTAAAAAAAAAAAAACCCACAAATATGTTTTTGCTGCATACACATGTAGCAAAAAGCAGAGATAAATGAGAGAATGAGACCATAGAACTAGTATCAACAATACAAAATCCTGTATAGAGAAAGTGGTAAAAATCTCAGAGCATGTGACAGAAGTCTCAGGTTTTGAGTAATTTTTAAAGACAACTAGCTAAATAGTCACACTTTCCTTACCAAAAAAAAAAAAAAGTGAAAATTCAAATAACAGAAAATAGTATTTGGGAGTTATGGGAACCAGTAGAGTCGTTTAACTGTTTCCACCTTTTTATTTACTCCTTCACTCCCCATTTGTACTCCATGTCGGTTACAGTGGTTTATAAGACGTAGAAGGTCAGAAAGTTACAAGGCTTTTAGAATTCTAGCACTAATACTTAAGATTCATTCCCAGAGTTCCTTGCTTCTTTCTAAGTAACTGTTTGACTATTTCCATATTATATGAAAAAAATAAATCAGGAAAGTAAAAGGAGAATTATGTAAATATTTTTACAGGCACATTCTTAGAGAGAGAGAGGGGAAAAAAAAGTCCTCCACACACCCTCAATGACACTTCTAGAGGTGGTCTGAGCCAAAAAAATATTCCCCACCAAGCTATGGTTCTTTATCTTGCAGTCAGTGTAACAACACACTGAAGATTCTTTCAGCTTCCTGAAGATCATTTTTCACAAGGAGCATATACTCTGGCAAAACCAGTAGTGATCTTGAGAGAATTACAGAAATTATACTATTCCTGTCATTATACTTATTACTTAATAGGACAACAGGCTTTCCTACTCTTTTATGCTCATCTAGTTATTTTACTTATTCCTTTAATTTAAATGCACTACATTTCCTGTGGCTTTAGTGAAATGCATCAAAAAGAGCAGGACTGAGGTTTTGGAACAAGTTTCTCTTGTCCTGCCAGTTACTTTGCCTCTCATTGTTCTGGTATACGTCCCAAGTCAATTGAGCATGGTTGCTCTAATACCTCATCTTATAATTTGTCCTCCTTATCTCAATCACAGTTACTGAAGCAAAGAACCTTGCTCTACCTTTATATATAATTAGAAGATAATAATATATAAAAAATATAATTAGATGAGTAAATCATACATGGATCTACTCATTACTGATTTTCTTTAAAACTTCCTCCTCCCCAAAGTTATGTGTAGTAGAAATAGTACATCTGCTCACACATACATTTAGATTGTTAATGATTCTTTTGAACATCTGTTTTACTGCTTCTGAACAGTTGTGGTTTCTTTAAGAAGGCACTAGGGACTGGACCCATGCCACTTCAATCTTGGCTAATTTTTTGAGAAAAACGCCTCTGGGAGCCATTTGCATACATGGTGCCATATAGACATGAACTATAGCTCACTGTTTCATCACTTCTTTTCCCATTATGTTATTGATCAGTCTGTGTAGTTATTCACTACTGCAGCACAAACTTAGTTTACATTTGTTTCACCACTTACCACTCGGATACACTGACTGTGCAAACATCATTACTATTTACAAGGCAGAAGTTGCGGAGTCTGTCTCTGGAGATATTCCAGACTTATCTATATGTCTACCTGTATGATCGGCTGTAGGGAACCTGCTTTGGCAGGGGGGTTGGACTCAATCTCTAGAGGTCCCTTCCAACCTCTGCTATTCTGATTTCCACATCAGAAAATTCATCTGGGCAGCAATTTAGATGATAATGTGTGAGAAGCAGCAAAGATTAACCAAGAACTTTGTGTGGGAGGACACGTAATATTATGCATTCACAAGCAAAGGTGAAACATCTTTAAAATAAAATAATTTAAACTAAAGTCAGTCAGGCCAGCAACTACTGCACTGTAAAAGAATTGGGGTCTGTCACCCTACAATGGAAAGTATGATGAGGCAAAACACTGCAGAATTTCTTAATTCTCAAATAAGTTATCTGTATATCAAATACAAAATAGCCTTTAATTGATTACAAGTTTGCTTTCTTGCTGGTTGTACCATGTAAGCAAACAATGCAGTGATTTATTTAGAAGAACCAATATAGGCAGAATTATCGCTGATTTGTAGGATAGTGGTAACTGACCATTAGCACAGTTTTCACTGTATGTGTGCCCTGCAGCTACTGTTCAACACAGGTGTCAAAATTGAAAGAATAAAGATGGGCAAAAACCCCAACTATGTGTAATACCTAACCTAATTCCACACTGATTTGACTTTTGAAAGTTAAATAAAATCTAGCCAACTTCAAAGTCATCTGTCTGATACTGATAATTATTTATTTATTCCCCTAACACTAAAAAATAAAAAAATTAAAAAAAAAAACCCACAAATATGTTTTTGCTTATAAACCTCCCTTCTTATGCCTGAACAGGGAAAACAAAGAGATGAGCTCTACTTGGTTAAAGCTTACCTCTAGCAAGGGAAAAAGCACAAGGTTAAAAAGTTAATAGTACTGAATTTTCTAGTTAGTTTACTGCTAGTCATCATTGAAGATCCATCCAATTCTGATAGAACATCACTTGACCTAAAACATCTCCTCCTACTTTACTAAGCATTGTAGATTTTCATAAATTTTAACTCAGATTGCAGCCAACTCTTTCTGCAGCAACGTAACTGAAAATGTACATCATATCTACTCTCTTCTTTAGTTTCATATTCAATTAACTTTGATGTGAGACTGGCAGAACGCATTGTTCTGAGAGGATTCAATGAAACTTTCTGATCCATCAGATTCATACTCTAATCTTGCCAAGTCTGAACTTCATGGATGATTTCTAGCAAAGGGGGGGAAATCTTTTTGGCTTGGAAAGTCCTTCAAAGATCTTGAAGGGACAATTTATTTGTATCACATAAGATAATGAACAAAAGAACATCTAAGTCCTCTTGGGTAAAATATACAGCAATTAATGGTATTTGATTTCTGCAATAGTTATACAAAGATTACCAAAATAAGTCTACAGCAGAAACGAATTGATTATAGTCAGCTGCAGCTGAAAGTTCCATGTACCCTTAACTAGTATTTCATAATCTCATATAGATTACCATTTACAGGGGAACTTAACACTGCATTACTATATAACTACATGGGGTCCTTCAAAACTCACAATATATGGTGAAATAATACAGAATGAAATCATAAAAGCATTTTAACAGAAATCCCAAACCAAAATCAAAAGAAATACAAAGAACGTTGTTAAGTGGATCAACTAAGTAAATGTCAGTTAATATAAGGAAACAGAAATTGTCAAAATTATATACCTTTGGACCTAAAATTGTCAAGTGTCTCCATTATATGAAAGTCATAGACAACTGTTATCTTAACTCCTAGAGTCTCCGGGCATGTTGTTTGTTTATTTGTTAAATATTCCTAAGCATACTACATAAATGGGAAGGCATAATTGTTATCCAGGCCAACTCTGGAAGAGTACAAATCACAGAATTTCATCTAATTCAATACCATATCTTTGGCATGCAATTGAACTGCAGTAAAATTTATTTCTGGTTTAAAACTACCTACCTTTAGTTTCTAAGCAATGGATCTTTTAGCTTTGTGCACTGAATTAGATATATTTGCACTACATGGGCATTAATATTCTTAACTCTAACTCAAACACTATTGAAATAGTTTTGGTGTAGTTTATATATCTTGTTCATATCTTTCATCAGTATTTACTGGAAGATAAGAGCAAGTATCTCCTACTTCAGTAATATATATGAAACTTAAATAGATTTTTAGTTTAAATTTCAAGTATCAGGAGTTGAAGAACACTGCTATAATCAACTTCATGTCACTTATGAAACCAGCTCCTGTTGTGAGAGACTTATGGCATAACAACGTGTGAAAATTCTTGCATATGAAGCCACAAAAATTTCTAGTAGTTCTGGATGGTTGAATTTTGATTCATGTAATAAGCAAAATAATGTTGCAGTTATTTTCTCTTGCAAATAAATTGGAGAGAAGCCTGATCAAAGAGAAATAGCGATTCAACATCTGCTATGTATTTGACTCCTATTATACCAGCATGTTTTCAGCTTTCAGAATACTGTTGCAATCCATGTTTAACAACATTCCCAGTGGCCAAGCCATCTTCTGTTCCAGAGGAATTACATGAAATTCTGTTGAATATAATGTCTTCAAGGGAAGAAAGAATATAGCAAGAAATTGATTACATTTGTCAGTATCTTTCGTACAGAATTTTAACTTAGAATCTGTCTAAAGTACTTTCTATACCAAATTTCTTTCTATACATGGTAGTTTCAGATATACACATAATAAAAACATCAATATGCCTCAAGCCATTGTATTCATATAAATAGTTCATATTTATGTGGCACCTTTCAGCTGTGAAAGTAGAATTGCAGCCTCTGGTGGCTGAATGAGTTATGAAAATGCCAGCTTACTGTATGGAATTATAAATAAAAATGTGTTTTATATATTTTTTAAAAGTAAGAAGTCCATTAAAAAAAAAATCTTAACCATTATGAATTTCCATGTATATCACTCCTGATTTATTGTTTACTTTCTTATACTATGCATATTATTTTCCAGTTGCTTACAAAAACATTGGTCAATATTTTTGCTGAAGTAGCCAAGTTCCAAAAACTTTGCAATGTTTGCTACAGATGATCATTAATTTAGTCCTAGAAAAAGCATCTTAGCAAGTCTTAACATGGAAGTACTTCATCTGTAGGTTTTAGCTAAATTAAATGACAGTCATTCTAGTTGCTGCCTTTTTCTGCTGCATATATGTTTATAGCAAGATAATAAATAAAACTTGAAGTCATTTTCCACCCATCATATTTCTCAGCAAAAGCAGTATCAAACTGCTATTTAAATAGAGAAATTGCATGCATACAGTTGTTTTGAACTGAAAGACAAAGGGAAAGACTTAACCTCCTTCTGCTTTATTCCACACATTCTTGCTACCTAGAAGGGCATGGGTGAGGATTGGCCCATTATGTGTTTGTTGGCTGCTGGTTGTGTGTATTTGTGATCCATGGTAAAAGTTCAATCAGTCAGAAGTTGAAAGTACTTTCGAGGAAATTTAAATTTTAGAAGATTGATTTTGTTAAGCTTCGGAGATTTATTATGAGATTGTTACAACTTCACAATAAAACATGTTCTTTTCGATTGTGCTACAGCTGTCAGAACTCAAATACTGCACTACACTATACTTAAAAGTGAATCTGACTTTAGCTAAAATGAAACTAACTGAATTTTAATTGCCTGAGATAAGAGAATAGAGAAGTAGCAAAGGAGCTACAAGGAAATCAAATTCCCAGAATTCCTGCAACACCAGAAGCACCATGCAAACATGAGGACGAGCTACTCAGAGAAGTTGTGAGGTCTCCTCTGGAAATACACAAAACCTGCCAGGGTACTTTTTTGTGCAACCTAGTATAGGGAGCCTGCTTTGGTGGAGGGGTTGAACTCAATCTCCAGAGGTACCTTGCAACTCCTACAGATCTGTGATTCAGTGATTTTTTGAATAGATTAAGTACTGGTATGTGACGAAGTCAGAAAGAAATGTACACTGTAAATAAGCACATTTGATATGAAAGTCTCCTACAGAAACACTTAGATTTGCCACTGTTTTTAAAATTAGCTGTTCGGACCGAATGATAATTCTGTTTTTAGTTACCTACCAGAACCACACTTGAAGTTTCAGTAGCTGATGCAATAAACATCATTTTGCTAATATGTATTAAACGCATAGAGGCTGGTTTAAATGCTTTCTTTTACTGTAGGATTATTTTTATTCCAGAATAGACCTTTTTTTTACAATTTTTTTAATAAATAATTAACTTCAATAATCTTACCATATTTTAGAACAACTAGAAATTGGTATATGTCTGTACAGATATAAAAAATTATGTAACTTAACATATTTTGTACAATTTTGGTCCCTGAGCAGAGATCCTTTCTAAACCATGCCCTCTTTACCACATTACTCTTAAAATAACTGATAAGGTGTTTTACAGTTAATGTTTTCATTTAACATTTGAAAGCAATGCCCTGAAGTTCTGAAGAGAGCATTGAAAGCCATATTTTGCTAAGCTATTTCCTTAGACATATCTTAATATCTCATGTAAGTGACAGGTTCCTGTCATTACTATGCAGCTATAACTTCATCTAACATCAAGGCATACTACTTGCACCCACTGTTTCTTAAAAATCAGACTACTTAGCATGTTATTTATTCATTTAAGGACCTCCAAAAACTCTTAAAGCACAGCAGTGCAGAACACTTCCTGTTCACAATAGATACTTCTGAAAACACAGTGAATTATTCTTCTTTCTTCTTACCTGTGGAAGGCCTTCCATTTATTCATTTTCATTCAAATTCATTGCTCCTGCTTAAGTAGGCCAGAAAAAGTAGGAAGTATTTGAACTCAACCACTCAGATTTGATTACTTAATTCACCACAGACATAACAATTCCTCTTGCAGACCCAGAGGAGAGATTTAAAATTTTATTTTCATGGCAAACACTGTCACTTCTCTCCAGCTGTAGCAAGGCACATTGTGAAATTTATCTCAGTTTATATTCTGAGAAAAGCTGATAAAAACTGATTATGTCCAAACTAGCCTTTTAGATTGTCTCTACAAGCAGGGAAGAAAAAGGCTTTCTAGAAGATGACTGATCCCAGCTACTTTTAAGTTTATCTCTCTAAATAAGTACCTCTTTCTCCTCATTCTCTAGAAAGCTTCTTGACTACTTTAAGAAAATGGCTATAATGCTTATATATATATATATAAGCTCAAGATAAGGAGAATCTCACCTTAACCTTTCTGACCTATAAGACTAAGAACATTTTTAACATACTAGACTGCCTTATCAAACTGAAACAGAATTTTCAACAGCATCAGTTTTAATAAAAAGAACAGTCATTAAGTTTTATCACATTGATTAAGATTAATATTGTAATGCTATAATTGAATGTAAAGTATCACAGTAAGAGCAGAATGGTAAGGTCCTTACCTACAGCAAATGAGAACAAGCCCAAAAGCAGCAGTCACAGCAATGAAAGGAAAACAAGCTACTTACCTCTGGATAGCCTCAGGTAAGCAGGGATCTCCACATACCCTCACTGCCACTGCCAACGCTTAAATGAGGTCAGGGAAGGGGTGGAGCCAGGATCCACCCCTTCCAGTCACTCAGGAGCATTGCATGCATCTGAGTTCCCCTGGACTGGCCCCGCCTTCCCACCAGGTGCTTAATCACTGTTTCAAGCTATGACTTACCATTTCCACTACAGATACAAATAAATTTTTCAACATCGTGTTTCATTTCAAAAGTTTGCATGTGTAAAAAATGACAAAAATTTTCTGGGAAATAGTCCACCTTCCATGATATTTTCATCTACTACTGAGAAAAGATTTTCTACTGGTGAAGAGAATGACTTGCAAGATAAAAATACTTCAAAAAACAGTCTTCCTTAAGATTATGAGGGATAGTAGTAGCAGAACAAAACTTTCCACCTGACTTATCAGAGACTGTTTAAACTGGAAATAGTTGAGAAAGCACTTGCTTGCTTGCACACTCTTTCACTCACTTTGCACTAGGATATACCCAAGTGGATGTAGACATAGCCGTCATAACACAGGTTGAGTAGTAAAATATCCACTAAATAAATATGAGTTACTTGGACTTTCAAGATGCCTTTGATAAAATCTTTCAGATGAGGATAAGAAATCAGAAGCCACAGAGTGAATGATAAAAGTTCTGCTTTAGAAAATGACTGAGAGAAGATAATAAAGGCTAAATGTAAGCGTAAATTTTCAACATGGAAGTAGGTTAACCATGAGATGCCCCTGGATTCCTATCAAGTCGTGGTACTTGATACATATATTATATACTTAATATCCCAAAGAAAAGGATAAACAGAAAAACAGACTATAAAGTATTTTATGGAAAATGATATAGCTCAAGAATAAGAAAAGAAGCAAAGAATTCCATGCATAAAAATGCTAGGTAATTAGCTGGTGTAACACCAAGGAAATTCTTATGGCAGAAGCAAAGATAGATGTCATATACAGTCACTTCACATTAATTTATGCACATTGACACCTCACAAATCAACCGAAATCAGTAAGTAAAACAATATATGCTATGAAGGACTATTTATTTAATATAATTATTCAACGAAGTTAGGAAAAGGAAAACAAAAGCACTGCAAACAAGTAAGATGTTAATTTCCATTGAAGAAAAATAGGGGATTGAAAACATATACTACATTTTAATGGATTCCTCGTATGCCATTACAAGTTTTATTACAAGACGCAAAGGAATATGAAGAAAGATAAGATAAAAGGGAATATTTAAAGATTAGAGACATAGTTTTAAGATGTAAATGAAAGAGGAGTACTTCAAAATCATTGTAAATATTGGAAAAGTTAAGTGACTCATAAGAATCTATGAGGACTGCTCTGAAAGTAATGTTCCCTATTTTATTCTGTTGGCCCACAAAAGCAGAGGCAGGTGGTGGTTGAACAGCAGTAGAGCTTGAACTTTTCCACCAATATTCTGTTGCATTTTGTTGCTGTGTGACAGGTGGCAGCAGAAGGGCAGTCTGACACAGAAGTGCATGTGAAGCAAAGGTGTGGTTCTGAATTTTTACACATGGAAAAAATGGCACCCACTGACATTCATCAACATTTGCTGAACATTTCTGGAGAACAAACAGTGCATGTGAGCACTGTGAAGTGGTGGGAGGTGTGTTTCAGCAGTGGCAACAGCAATATGAAGCACAAGCCATGTACTCAGAAGCCATGCAGAATTTTACAAGTATGGCATGCAGGCTCTTGTTCATCACTGGTGAAAATGCATAGCTAATGGTGGTGACTATGTTGAAAAAGAGTTTTCTAGCTAAAAATTTGCTCAATGAAATAGTGTTATTGTGCCTTTTTGTCTGTTGCAGTTTACATGGCAACAAACAGGAAGCATTACTTTCAGAGTGACAGTTTCACCCAATAGTGCTAAAAGGCAACAATTTTAAGTCATATCAATAAATTCTTTATTTCTTCATATGTTCTCCAAATCACCTGTGGAACTCGTCACTTTGCAGTCACTATTGGGATTAGCCCAGAGAAACATATAGATAAACTGCTACATTTGCAGGCAGAAATATGTTCACTGTACACTAAGAAAATCTTTCTAACACGAAGAATAACAATTCTATGGAAAAAGTTACTGAGAATGACTAACTACAGACTCTGAATCACCATCGGTCTTACATATAGGCTATACAAACATTTATCAACAATAAAACATTTTTCCTTTCTGCAGATGTGCAAGAATTAAATAACATACTCCTTTTTCCTTCAGTTTTATGAATTTGGTCTCCTATTTGACACTAAAATGATAAAAATAAATAAAAACAAGAAGCTTACAGTCAACAACTGCAGATTCCATTAGTCTAGTAGAGCACACATACACAGACTGCACTTTTAAAACAATCATAAATAAGTTTTATTAAAACTCATCAAATAGGATTAAAATTGGAGGGGAATAGTGTAAAGAGATAACTATGGTTAACAGGGAAATCTGGAAAAAAGAAAGCTACCTCAGGAGAGAAGTCAGTTTATATGTCTATTGATGGATTAATAAAGGGAATTTATTAAGACATTTTTTATTATCTCAAACAGCTTCATCTTATCATACTGACTAAACAGTAAAGAAATGTTCTTATGAAGAGGAAAAACTACAGTGAAATTCAGTGAGAATTTGTTCTGCATCGAAATTCAGTATCTGTCCCTGCAATGCAGAGGTTTTTTTTTTTTACTGTCACTGGGCTGCATTTGTTCTTTAATACTGCAAATTTTGAACGCTCTAGTGTTCAAGTACGATACGTGCTGTTCTAACTCAAAAGCATTTCTGTATGAAATTTCATATTTGCTCTTTACAGATGCTTAAGAAAGCCTATGATTTAATTAAGGTTAAAATGTTGCCATTTCCACAAGAATACATTTTGAGATCTGAAATTTCAACTAATTTTCAAAAAGCTGTTATGATTCAGCTTGAATCTCTATTTGCATATTTTCCCAGTGGCCTTCTGAGTACCACTGATACAGATGACTCCTAGGTTTTGTTTGTCTGAATTCAGGAAAGTTCAGTCTTCCCAGTTTCTGATGCACAACATTGCATGTTAACACTAGAAATCCAACTGAATGTGAGTAGTTTGAATAGTTGCATCTCAGAATATCTGGTTGGTGCAAGAGTAGGAGAACAAACTAAATCTTGCAATGAAAATAATTTTTCCTAGCCAATTTATTAAGTAATTGAATAGGTTGCTATGAATCAATATATCTCTTTTTTTAAAGAATTCCTCAGAAATTGTAAGCAAACTCTGCTGAAAAAAATAATAAAAAGAAAGTTAACATTTTTCATTCTGTAATATTTCATTGCAGAAATACTTTGTTTTGAAAAACATGAACTCTTAGGTAGTTTTAACATATTTATTTTTCAGCAAACCTGTATTTTCTTGGTCCCTGTTTATATTTTTTCCCACAATGAGCAAAAGCTAAAATTTTTAATCTAGGATACCTAATACAAATTCAAATGAGTCTATATTTTACAAACTGAGTAGAGGACTTGATTTTCAAATATGGAAAAAGAATTATAACCACTGATTTCCTTGTTGGTAGCAAGTGTTGTATTATCGTTATTCTATGCACCAATTCTGAATCATATGGTTCAGCTTTTCAGTATTTTCAATTGCTATTACTTTTAGATGGATCTACACCCCAATCTCTTTAAAAGTTTATTCCTTTAGTAACTATTCCTTTAGTAGCTATTTCTAAAATCTACCATCATTCTGGGTTGATGCTAATTTCAATTCAGAGCTACACAAGTTACTATTTTTGCCTTGGGAACAGAGAAGGTAGCAGTATCTGACAGCTCAGCATCAGGGATGGCAATCTAGGACAGGAAATAAAAGTGAAGAAAGTATATTCCAAGCTTAGCACTCCATTTTACTCCATCTTCCCTCACCCTTTGCTCCCAATAATAATACATGAGAAGAGTTGTATCTGGTGTGGGCTCTACATTCTACATTTAAATGCTAAAACATAAACAATAAGAACATTTTCTGAGTTTCCCAATATTTATCCTAGAGATTTTTAGCTGTAAAAATCTAGATTCCTGATTCTATGACTGAAGGTATTCAGAGAACCACACAGATGAGGGTGCTTCAGAGTGACCACACTAAGGTGCACCCTCATGGATTTGTTTGGAGGTCTGGAGGCTAAAGTTTGCAGTTCTTTCTTTGGGATATTACTCATCTTCCACTAAAATCAAAAGGAGAAAATTACTTCCAAAGTTGTTAGATGCTAAGCAATTTGCAGGATGTTATCCCAACATATACAAAGAGTACTTGGCTTCAGTTTCTTCAGTTTCTATTATGTCACTAACAAATAATGTAACAGGAAGAGTAATAATTCAGGAACATATTTTTGAGTAAAGATACAAAAAACATTTTTGAGCTTTTCTGTCACATAGCTGAGGGCAGAGTTTGCCATTAAATTTATCTTATAAATTTTTATATATAAAAAATATTTTATTATAAAGTTCTCCATTATAATTTCACTCTGCTTAAAAAATAATGGATCAAATTCTTCCCTACAAACACTACTACTGAAGTCAGTGGACTTATGCCGAGGATGAATTTGACCCCATATTGTTTACGAACTCAGATTAGAGAGCAGGTAAACCAGCAAAAACAATTAAATCAGTGATGCACTTACTGTCTTGAGTACGCAAGCAATCTGAAAGTTAATATAATGTAGTTCTTATTCACCAGGCATGCAAATAAATCAACTTTAATGTCAATAAAGTCAGTAATGACAGATTTTATCACCAAGATATAACTAAGTAATAATGGCTGGGAAAAAAGATAAGTAGCTCACAGCAACTGAAGTCATTTTTTATGTTGTCCTAGGTGAAGCCAAGGGTAACCAAAAAGAATGGCCTTTACCCCTTCTATTATTAACTGCAAATCATTCTTGTCACTTTAGAAAGCAGATCATTTTTTTCCCCTAGTATTACTCACTGTTGTGCTGTGCCTCACACCACGACCTCCTTCAGAGGTGATACCATCCATTTCCAATTAGCCTCAGTGTATTAGTGAGGTACAGTTCCATGTTAAAGAAATCAGGGCCAAAATCATATTTCTATTTCTTTGTAAATCAAGTTACTGGTTTAATTTTTTCATCAGTTATGATAACAGAAATCAGAGAACAAATAAAATGTCAACCTGAGGATGAATTATGTACAAGTAATCCTACACTAAATACTGTCAGACAGCTGCAGCATTCCATCTGCACTGGCTGCATTTTAGTGAGGAGTAAAATAAATTTTAGAGGGGAGAAGTGGCTTATTATAAATGCTTCTTAACTATTTGAATGAGGGGCATTACAAAAATACCTATTATTCTTCTTTATGTGCAGAACAGAGAAAAATGATATAAATATTTTAAAAACAGTATTAACTTAAGTAGGTAGATGATCTATTGATGATTTTAACTCAAACAGTCACTTCAAAAGCAAATGAGATTTTTCAGCTGTTTTCGAAACAAGATTAGTATGAGTTTGTGCAGTTATTTTTCTGCCGCTGAATCTTAAACAAAATAATACAATTTTTTTTTTTTTACATATGTTGTTGTCGTCTCTATGGGATATATTTAACAATGGTCAATTGCAATGTTTCAGTAGTTCTGGCTAATAATACATCTAGTTCTGTTAGTCTACCCATCTGTCCATCACATCTGCCTGTCCTCATAAACACTGTCATTAAGCAATATAGCATTTCTCTAACATCCTCTCTGCATTCACTATCTTCCTGAATGCCTCAAAGGTAAATAGTATGTGCACACAGTTATTTAAATATTTTCATAAGGTAAAGATAAATAAACACTTGTATACAAATAAGCAACAAAGAAACCATTGCTAATGGAATTTTACGTTTTCAGATTTGCATAGCTGTTAGCCAACACTGAATTGAAATACACTGAAAACAAGAGACCCTTCTATTGCCCATAAAAATTACAATTAGTCACCAGACACATAACCTCCAAAGACACTGTTTTAAGGAAAATAACATTAATTAAGCTCAACATTTTTTATCTACTTGGTACCATATATTATGACTGTCTGTTACAGTCTTAATGTCAGCACTGAATGACTCTACAAACTCTTTTAGCCTCTGAGTAACTTGTTCAACATGGAGAGACCCAGGGATGTGATTTGTAAAAAATGGTATTGGACCAGTGTGTGTCCTTGTTCATGTTACATTTGAAACTGTCTGCATTCACATAGGAAACATTAAATATTTGACAAAAAAATGTTTTATTCATTCGTATAAGGAGGAGGAAGTAAAGAGCATGGAAGGAATATCCATGATATCAAATTTAGCCATTCCTACATTAGGAAGGATATAATTATGTTAGAAGTGTCATCACAATCTTTTATGTGATACTGTAAATTACTATTCATTGTACCTTGTTTGTAACTCCATTTTCTGGAGAATTAATAATACTGAAGGTAAAGCAAAAATCTTTACATGCCTATAAGAATTCCTTATAAGAATAACTAGCTTATAGAAATACTGGACATACTATCAAAAAAGCTAGTTAGGGACTGTTACTGTTTTCTATTTGCTTTGATTTGCTACCATTAGGAGAATTTTGAAAGCATTTTAAAGCACCAAGTACCAAGTTCTTGGGATTCTAAACCTCACAGTCTACATCATTATGAATTTTGACAGGTGACAGAATGATGAAAATACAATGTAGAAATAAAATAATACACTTCAGAAGGAAGCACTGCTTAAAGCTTAGTCAACAGATGTTTCAGGAAAATCAAATATTTGTAAGATCTAATTATGTTTTTCTTGCATCTTTCTCCTAAGATAATTGCTCTTCAGCACTGATCCTAACATACGTGTTCAAAGACAATCCTGCCTTTAGGCAGTGTCTACTTTTACAGCTGTAACAGAACATACAGAAGCATTCTGGAAGAATACTTTTAGGTACGTACCCTGTAAGAGTGCTACGTAAGACATATAGCAAAACATATGTTGTGCTATAAAATATAATTTCATATGCCCACTTGTGAAAGTATCATGGACATGTGCTATTGACATTGTGCGAACAGCCATACAATGCTGTCTCACAATCTGTGCAGTCTGCATAAGCGTCCCCACCATGAACCGGCTTTTCTTAGACTTTATGCCCTATTCTGTGTATGCCTACATGAGATGAATAACACAGACTCGTAGCATACAGAACAGAATTTGCATGTAGTTTTGTATAGTTCTAGCTAAGAAAGGCTCAACAATATTTATAGTGCTACCGATTGCATGAGAAGTGCTTGCAGAAGTGTTTCAGAAGACTTTCACAAAACCATAAAAACACACCCAGCCACATGGAAAAAAAAGAAAAAAACTGTACGTATTACATGTTTTCCTAGAAATTTGTGAAAGAATTCCATTGTGACAGAAAATTAGGCAACAGTTGACAAAGTTAACCTTAGGTATAGGCTAGCAGTCAACCAACAGAGAAAAAGGCAGCAGGAAGGGCATTTCTGACTTAAAGTCCACAACTCAAAAGTGTTGTAGGTTCTATTACAATGGGAAAAAAAATTGTAATGTGAGTTACCACTATTTCAGAGGGCAGCTGCATGGAATTCTGATACCGGTCAGACGTGGTACAGTTGATTGCCAGACAGGCTTCCTTGTCAACCCATTTCACTACAACTGTAGCATTTCTTCTCTTCTCCCTTCATCAGATTTATTTCTCTAAGACAAAGACAGTAGTTATATTGTACACCATTATACAGTGTAAAATAAAATGCTTTTTACCAAGTTGACAACACTAATCCTTACAATTGTTTTTTTAATTCAGCACTTGTGGAGAAAATGAGCCTAATAAACAGAATGAATCACTTCATTATTGAATATTACGTGGGGAGTAGTAGAGATAAGCAGAATGTTCAACATTGTTATTACTTGTTATTTGTTTTGGCTAAAGTCATTATCCACAAAGTACTTGGTGCTAAACAAACACAAAGAGCTGTGTATTTGATCATTTCTTGGTCACATTCATCTGAGATGCTTATTTGAGGGGCCCACTTTGAAAAAAATATATATCACAGTGATAATTATGCCAGAAAAATATCAGCTTAGCAGGAGACAAGCAAGAATGAAAGTGCTGTAACAAACAGAAAACCTAACATAATTTTCCCAACATAATCTAGTGACTGTGGGAGATTGAAAAAACATCTAACTCTATGGGACTTCAGATGTTATATAGCATTTGTATCCCAGTGGCATATATTATTCTGGATCCACTAGTTGGTAATCTTTGCTCTGACAGCTCTACGTTAGAAATTGTTACTTATAGAAAAAAGGTTATTAAAAAAAAAAATAGTGGATAAAGAAAACAGTACCTTTTAGATCAATCAAAAGCTGATTCCAAAGTGAATATTAAATTACATTAAAATAGTAATCAGCTTGGAATGCAATGATAGGCAATAAAATTTTGGGTATTGAGTCAGTCAGACACCAATTAGGTCAGTGGGAAAGAAAAGCTCAGTATAACACTAGAATCAGATCTGAAGAAATTCTTGTAGTTTATCATCTCTAGGTTCCTGTTTGTTTGTTCACTTTTAATTATTCCACTGGCATCTTTATAAAGTCTCTTGAAAATACTACAGACTTAACTGTATTGTTTCCCTCTACATGATACTTTATCCAAGCATAAACAGAAGAACTCTAAATGTAGTCTTTACACTTTATCTTGAAAATGTCAGTTTGTGAATGTTTTTAATAGAAACTTGCCTAGTACTGTTAGTGGAAGATAATGTACTTGCTGTAGTTTAACTTGTAGGGAGCTAAGCCTTTTGCTCACTCCCCCCACCTCTCCCAGTGGGATAGGGAGAATTGGAAAAAAAATGGTAGAGCACATAGGTTGATATAAAAACTATTTACTAAAATATAAAAGGAACAGAGAAATAATAGCGATATATCG
>PPHD01011000.1:0-19169 GCA_002909625.1 Bambusicola thoracicus | reverse complement strand
CGAGGATAACCTCAGCTAAAAAGGTATAAAAACTCTGCTAAATAAAGCTCCTCTCTCCAGTAGCTCTTTATCTCTCTTGTGCTGGGGAGCCCAGAACTGGACGTAGCACTCTTAAGTGCAGCCTCACAAGTGCTGAATAGAGGGCAAGGATCACAGCCCTCAAACTGTGGGCGGCACTCCTCCTAACTCAGCCAAGGATACTGTTGCCCTTTTTTGCAGCAAGTACACATGGCAGGCTGGTGTTCAGCTTGGTGTCCTCTGAGACTCCCAGATCCTTTTCTGCCAAAGCTGATTTCCTGCCAGTTTATGCCTAGCATATATGAGTTCCTGGGGTTGTTCTTCCCCAGGTGCAGGACTTTGCACTTCTCTTTGCGGAGCTCCACAAACTTCCTGTCATCCCAATTCTCCAGTCTGTCCAGGTCCCACTGGATGGCAACAAGACCCTCTTGTTGATCCTATGAGCCATCTGCACCAGTACTGTGTCATCTTCAAACTTACTGAGAGTATGATCTGTCCCACCATCCAGATCCCTAATGAACCTGTTAAACATGACTGGAATACACTGCTGATTAGAGGCCTCCAGCTTGAATTTGCACCACTGATCACCATTCTGTGTTCCCATCCATTCAACCAGTTTTCAGTCTACTTCACTGTCTGCTCATTCAGCCCATACATCATCATCTTCTGTATGAGAATGTCATGGGATACAGTGTTGAAAGCCTTTGTGAAGCCAAGGTGATTCACAGTAATTTCAGTACAATTCACAGCACAATTCTCAGTACAGTTGTTAGTACAATTCTAAATGGTATCTCCATGCACGTAATGAAAGGCAAGATTGTCTTTTTTTTTGGAGCTCAAGCACGGAAGCACTGATAATAAAATGTCTCTTTAGTCATCTAATAAATTTAGTTAATTATTGTGGCAGGCCATGAAGTTTTGGGATATTTATGCTTTTAAATGGTGGATTATACACCCAATGAATACAGCTATGTATTTGGTCTTTAATATTCAGGATGACTTGATTTGCTAACTGCAAACCCTATTAATCATCTGGATTTTAGATATTGATTCTAGCAGGTACAAAGTGAATGTGTTTTTTACTTAAATCATTCAATTAACATGCACAGTATATGAATAAACCATACACAGACAAAACCTCTCTGTCTAAACGAAAGAAAGGCTTCCTCCTTCTATATGTGAAAAAGAATCAAAGTCATGTCTGAGCTGGGGCCCTGAATAACTGTCCGTTTTCTGTAGGAAACAAGGCAGCACAGAAATTATTTTGTACAAAATCAGTTCAATTCTCAGCAGTCAAAACATTTTGTAATCTTCAGAAGCATATTTCAACTGTTTGTGCAGTAAGGAGATACTGTTCTTTATTTGGCTTTATTATTGTAATTTGCTATGAAAAAGAAAATTTTTAAAAAATTGTTGCTTTTAGTCATCTGATTTGTCATCAAGTAACAAAATCCAACTTGTTCTTAAATAGTTTATTGGGATTATGTGTATGGCTCTAACAAATGGCTACTGTTATCAACAGGCTCTACTGTGACAGACTTGTACGACTTGGATAACAAATTCTTTAGTATCTCAGTCCATACATCTTGAAGAGAAAGCTTCTATTGTTGTAAGTCACAGACAAACTAGAAGAGAGTCTTTGCAGGGTTAACACGGGACAAGTTAATGACGTCACCATGTTAATTACATTCTAAGGCCTATCTGTTAAACAATTTTAACGTATTCTACATGGACCACAAAGTTTTGTGCAGTACTGTTTTCTTAGTTTTATATTCTTGGTCTATGAATCTGTTCATGACACACTTTGAATCTATGGACCAATTTCAGCCAAGCTTGAGAAAAAAATTGTTTTTTAATATCACAGACATAATAAATGCTGCAAGTTTTGAAAATATTGTTAGGTGTAAAGAGAGAAATTCACATGTGTGCTCCTAAGGTGAGAAGGTTTTTAAACAGACTCTGCTGTTACCATTTCTGTAAGGTACATGTCAGATTTCCAGTTGATATGTGCCTAATAGAGAAGCTGCACATCATGTGCCACCTCTTTTCATGCTCACAGGCAAGGGACAAGATGGACTAAGGAGTACGTGCAAATGATAATTGTATGTTTTTACAGGTACACTTACGTACTGTGAACTGGATTGAGTCATACCCTGCAATGGTTCTTGAGCATTATCTTATGGTTGAATCACTGATGTATGTGTGTTTTATACAAGCAGGCATCTAAGAGTACCTCCTTTACAGAATAGAGAGAGAAGGCAGGTCTACCTTACCTGGTTCTTTTTCTTTGCATAGCTACAAAGGGATAGATCTCTGATAAACTGCTTTAGTTCCCATGCCTATTATTTTGCTATTCTGAATACAGAAGGCATTTGTGGTTGCGCAAAGACTGGACTTTTAAAAATATGAGTTCATTGAGCATGCTTGCCAATGTTTGTAAAGGACTCTGGCATCCAGTTGGAGTGCTGAAATCAGTTTCAATTAGTGTGTGATGAGACCCTTTGTTGTTGAAAGCATCGTATTTAATGGTATAAATAGTCAGAGCAACTGGCTAATAAAATGTAAGATGAAATAAAATCAGTTTTAATATGTTTGTAGGAGCTGGGTCATGACTTTTTTCAGCACAACAGTTGGAGTCACAGCTTGGAGAAACTTGAGAACATCTGTTATTTCTGTTGAAAAATTCAACTACATTCAGTAGCTCACACCTTTGAAATTCCTTTGTGGGGGAGGAAGACAACTTGTCTCAACACAAAGCCAATCGATTCAGGATTTGGAGAACGTCTGACTAGTTCATCTTGTAGGTCTGTCATAACTGCGACGCGAAGGTTCTTTGGAGGGAAACTGAAAAGGTTTTTCTGTTGTGTAACTAATCAATGAAGTTAGTTGATTCCAGAAGGAAAGGATAAAGTGTCTTACAAATTTGCAATATATAGCAATTAATTTTGCAAATAAGGTTACTTACTGTGTAAAATACTTAAAGCTGCTGCCTTTAAAAAAGCCAGAACTGTAGTTACAATTGAACTGTGAAATGAGTGAATCTTTTGGTACATTTTAAATGTCTGTTATCAAAACAACTAACTTGTACTTTTTTGTAACCTTTTTTTTTTTTTTTTCTTAATATGTTTTCTTCTATACCATATCTTAGAGGAAAAGATCAGCAAGAATTGCAAGCATTTCTTATCATCAGCACGCTTATCATGTGCACATGATCCATGTTAAACCCCTGGACATAAACATCACAGGACATAATTGAAAAATGCTCTTTCTTTCTTTCTTGTTCTTGAAATTCTTCGCTGTTACTGAGTCTGTTTGTTTGTTTTGTGACATATAAATATGCATTGTTTTTGCCAACACACACCAAGAGCTGTGTGTTTTACAAGCACACTCACATTCTCAAATGACCCCTTAACTAGCACTGACTAAGAGGCTTGTTTTCTGGGCTTGCGGAAAGGGTCTGAGTGACAGCCATTTGAGAGTGAAGATTCCTGGACAAGCATATGTGCCCAAAATAACAAGGAGAGCATATTACCTTTCACACTAGACACGCTATTCTTCACAGCAGACAAAGTTTCTAGTACATGAATATTAGCAAGGGGGTAAAGAAGGGAGTAATGTGAAAAGAGATGTGGAAAAAGTGATAAGAGATAGTGTGGTGTTTAGAAGTGTCTTTGAGTGTGAGTGAAGGTGAGGTCTAGAAATATAAAAGCATAGCATTGTGGAATGGCCTGGATTGAAAAGGACCTCAAAGGTCATCCAGTTTCAACCTCCTTCCATGGACAGGGTCACCAACCACTAGACCAGGCTGCCCAGAGCCACATCCAGCCTGGCTTTGAATGCCTCCAGGGATGGGGCATCCACAACCTCTCTGGGCAACTGGTGTTTCTGCCCAAGCTGGTGGAAACAAACTGGTGTTTCCTTCCCTTTTTCCTTCCCTACCTCTTTCCTGCCCCTTCCTCCCCCCCTCCTTCCCGTATCCTTCTCCCCTTCCCCTATCCCCCTTCTCCTTTCCCTTTCCCTTCCCTGCAATCACAGTACAGGTGACTCTGCATTCCCATTAAGAAGTAGTAACATGTTTTGTTTTGAAAGCAGGGAATTGAGACCCACTGAGAAGGAAGGTCTCATCTGTGTCATCCACCAGAATGTGACAGTGAGGGTTCCTCAGCTGACCCCCAAATCATTCAGTCTGCCAACACAGCGCAGTGTAGAGCTGGGCAACATCTGCACAGTATCTTGTCCTGCCGTGTAGTAATGGTAGCCTGTAGTGGGCACCTTCCGTTTGCTCCGGAATTTGCTCATTCACAGTCCTTTGTGCATTAGATCTCACAGTCCAGCAAACCAGAGCATATGAAGGCTGTAGCAAAACGAAGAGCTGACCGCAAGTTTTGTAGTCCAAAGAACACATCTGAACCTGAGGGCATCTTTCTTCCCGAGAACATGAGGATGCAAACTGGAACAAATAATGAATACAAGTGGGAAGAGAGAGCTCTACACAAGAAACAATTCTGTGCCTCATTCCCATTTTTATCTGTGCCTGTTCAGGCCATGTCTCCAGTGACATAGTGTTTTTCTTGCAAGTAGTGTATAATGTAACAGTTTTGGCAGCTGGGAGGCTGCAATCCTGTTTGGGAAGGTTAATCCATTGAAAAGAATGTGGTAGTTGAACAATAACTTCCCAGAAACCGTACAACAATTCACAAAGGAAAAGTTTAGTTATAGATTAACGGAAAATGAGTTTGGTGGTTTTTTTTTTTTTTTTTTTTTTTTTTTGATCGGTCAGACAAACTTAACACTGGTTCAGTTTAACTCATAAATACCACATTTTGTCCTACTTTTCCAAGCAGAATAGGGACACTTCAGGAAAACAGTTATTTGGACACTTATTTCCCAGGGAAAGAAAACATTTTGACGAGTTTTCCTAACTTCCTGTAAATAAAACAGAAATGCTGCAGTTTAAATTAGGTTTAGTACAAATGAAAAAACAACACCCCGTTTTGTGTTTTTGTTTTGTCTTTTTCCTTTCTACCAACTGTTTTCTTTGTACAGCTTAGGGAATTTTTTGTGATCATTTTTTACATTGTATCATCATGCATTTCTCTCTCCTCTCTTCCTGGTACTTTTCCCTTACTGTCTTCATTTACTTCATTCCGATGTTTTATCAGTCACCCTCATTTCTATACACCTTTTCTTGCCTTCATTCTACTATGTTTTTCCATTCCTCCTTTCCATTCCTCTTCACCAAATTCACCAAAAGCATTCCCCCTTGCTTTTGTGAAGTTGTTTTAAACTACAGTTCTCCTCTGCCATTAACTTCTCTCCCTCACAGTCACGTACTGAGATATGTTTTCTCTCGCATTATTGGAAAGCATGTCCTTCCTATTCCGTCCCTCTTCACAACTTCAACTTTGTCCATAGGAGAAAGAACAAGATAGTAATTGGATGGCATTCCTCTCTAAACGAGAAAGGTTACTTCTGTTCCTGTTGGTGTTTAGTCATTAATAAGGAGAGTTTACTTTGCAAATATTTGTCAGTAGTTTAGTTAAATAGTAACAGAAGGTATTTGGATTACAAATCCAAAAATTCCTTCTCCTGTGGTGGTTCAGGTGTTCTAGGTCATAAGTGAAAGGGAAGGTCAGGATATAAAGATATAAAACCAGGTTTTTTAGTATAAACAAGTGTATATGCTACAAGAGCAATTACAAAATTATGCCTATTAAAAAGTACATGTAGAGACTAGAAAATAAAAGTTAGAAATTACCTTATTAATACTTTAGAATATATTAAAACGAACTGAAAGAACACACACATTGAACTTAACACAATACAAAGCTTATTTTTCCCCAGAGGAGCAGAAATCATGGCCAGAGTACAAAAGTAGAGATAATTAGAGATTTGTTTCTTCACTACTTCCCAAGGTAAGGCTTAATTCTACAGTAATCTCTTTATTAACAACCAAATGTTAGTCGAGGATCCGCACAGATTTGAAACTAGCACTTAGTCCATATTTTTAGTGTCTGAGAAGGAGCTATGCTATATATATATATATACATTACACTGTTTTAAAGATGTATTTTGGTATGTTTTTCATTTTATCCTACACTATAATGCAAGAGTATGACTTCAAGGTACATTTGCTAGCTTATGTTGTGACATAGAGCAAGACTTCTCTTTCATGACCAGTAAACCTCCAGAGCCCTTCTGTCTTCTAGTTAAGAAAGGGGGTTTGTATTGGGAATACAATGAATGACGCACTCTGTGCTGTGCATAAACTGATTATCGCAGAACAGTTTTGCCTTAGAGCATTTCAGCATTGTTCTGCCCCATTGTCAAGTGTACTTCAAGGATAAATGTCCAACAAACTTGGGGGTCATTTGATTGGGATGGATGATGAGCAAGTTCACTTTGTCTTTTTTATTTCCAAACTGGTTTGTAGCCTTGCTGCAAGCTTGTTGGCTCTTTTAATTCCCAGGTTAGGTGGGAAAGAGAAAAGTAGCCAAGAGGAGAAATAGGTTCTGTTGTTTATTTTATTTTAAAAAGGACTAAATGTTAGTGTCAAACTGTTTGGTTGGATTTTATTGTGTTTGTAAGGTTAAAATTTACACACTGCTGTATTTTTGCCTGAAAGGATAATAATCCAAAGGTATCTATTTCTCTGGTAATAAAGTTCTCAGATGGTATATGGCATGCCGAGGAGAATCTTAGATTTGATGGTGATGGAGAGCTTGTTTTAAATTGGATAATAGCTCTGGAAGAGAGCTGAGTAGCCTAAAGCTGAGGGTCTCTGTTAAGGACAGTTCTTCAGTGGATGTCCAGAGACCCTGCAAGACAGTCACAGAATTATAGAATGGCTTAGCTTGGAAAGGACCTTAAAGATCGCCTACTTCCAACCCCAACTGTGGCCCGTTCCACAGTCTGGCCTAAGAGGAGAAAACATTTTGCTGTTTGGTGGGCTGACATGCTATTATTTTCTGTTTATATTTAAAACAACATGGAAATAGAGAACTTTCATTTATCTTAGACTGGTAAAAAGGCAAGAGTGGCCAATATTGTCCTCTCATTTATCTGAGATTATCGTGATTAGAACATTCATGCAGGTGCTAGGCGCACAAGTCCACCTATTCACCATTTGTAGGAAATTGAAAGGAAATGCCCTGATTGCCAGCCTATTAAAACGTTCCAGTTTCTTGCTCATTGGGTTTCCTTTAGTGAAGTTTTGCGTAGAACCATAGAAGTTTTGCAGGCAAGAACCTGCCAGTTCTGTGAGGAGGGGAACTCAGCAGTTTTTGCAGGAGCACACCTGGTCACTGAAAACTTCTCCATCATGAATGGAATTCCTACTCAAAACCAAGAACACATGTCCAAATATACTCAGGTGACTAGGACGGAGGTCATAGGTTAATTTGAATATCATCTCTTTGATCTCAACAAAACAACCTATTTGCTCTTCTGGAACAAGCAGATCTGTTTCAGACTATCCCTGAAGGATTTTAAAGCATATAGATCCATCTTAAAGCAAAATAGAATGTTTTTCTTAAGCTGCTGCAAGTCTTTGCAGTAGCAGGAAGCAGTCTGTCTTCTGACTTGTTCCAAGTGAAAAACAACCCAAAAGCTCCTGAATGTTTTCAGTATGCAACAGGGATTTAAATCTGCCCTCCTTTCACTACAGAGGTAGAGGGTTGTTGTGGGATTGATGCCACAAATTTCTGAATTAGCAGAAAAGAGCCCAAGTCCCTAATTAGCCCTCAGCTACACCTGGAGATGAGGAGCGGTTGCAGATGAGCGCTATGGCAGAAGAGACAGGAGGAGAAAATCTCACTGTAGGGATAGTTAGTGCTTGACTGTAGAAAAGTGACAGGATGCTTGTGAATGGTGTTCTGAGGAAAAGTGGGGAAGCTGGAATAACCCAGGTGAGAGCAAAAACTGATGTTTTCAGTCTGTGGTTTGAAAGGATGAAGGCTGAGATTAAGCAGCTCGGCAGAGAATTGTTCTGTGTGAAGAAAAGACCTATTTACTCTGCAGGGCAGTTTAGCAAGGGCTGCAAGAGCTGGGGGCTGTGGTCCAGAGTGAGAAGTGCTGCAGCAAGGCCTTGAAGAAGACTGTGTTGTTTGTGGGGCATGCTTACTCCAAACAGAGGCTCCGGTTTGCACAGTTCTGTAGGGTTTGTGTGGCAGCACTGTGTGGAAAGCTGCTGTTGGCAGATAGAGATTAAACTGAACAAAGGCAAGTGTTGAGTGATTCCTTGGCTGATACTTCTGCTGACTTTCCCAGCAAATTAACTATTTCCTTCCCTCGAGGAAGATGTAACCAGGTCAATGCATGCTTGTGGCAGGGCAGTTGGTGCTGTATAGCTCTGGTATTTATATTTCTGAGACTGTGCTTTTCTAGTTGTTTCCTGGCTTTCATAAATAGTGTCTTGTCTGTCCCCTTCATGTGAATGACTGATAATACCCAGATGTATTGAATGAATGCTTATGGATTTCTTTCTTCTTTCTAAAGGCTATGGTGAAGGCTCTTGAAATTGCTTTCCAGAAGGGTTCCAGGTAGCACTGTATCTGAGAAGCTGATCGTTGCTGCTAGGAGTTCTTAACTAGAACTTGCTTGCTCTGTAGGCTTTCCTGAGTCTGGAACATGAGACATTAAAGGGTTAGTGGTATATACACCATATTTATATATAAGCAAAGAAGAATTGTTATTTCTTGCATGGTTCCAACTGGCTTCACTCCTCAAAGAGAGGCCCAAATGATGCAATATTTTTTCTTAATCCCATTAGTTGTATCTCTACTGGAATTGTGAGGAAATCTATAGTTTACCAGAGGCCTTCTACTATCAGTGGTGTTTTCTGATAATGACAAAGAACGTGTCTTGCAGGCTTACATTATATTGGTGTGGTAACAAGAGCTGAATCTCAATGCAGAGCTCTTGAACAGGATGCTTCTAAATTCAGGAAATCTGCTGAGGTCATTTCAGGGACTCCTGTTTTGTACTTGTATGTCATCCTGCTGAGCTTTACTAGATTTCCTTTTTCCATTTAGAAGTTGTTCTGCTTAAAGGAAAAGCATTTAATTGATTTAGAGAAAATCTAATCCAAGCTTGTCTTGAGCGATGGTCTCTTGGCAAAACCAGAATAGTCTTTCCGTTGTTATGATACATATTTTGTCTCTACATAAAAATGTTCTTAGCTGCTCTACCCCATAGTAACTTGTAAATGTTTTATCTTTTGTCATCCTGCTCACTTTTAAGTGGCACATACTAGAAAGTGTATTTTGTTTCTATCACAAAACAGGCTGAAGGAAGAAGCAGAGTTACTTATCTTCTACAGTGACAGCGTGTAACATTAAAGCATTAGCTTCTGCTAATTAGCAAAACATATTCTAACAAGAAATCCTACTAAAACTCTTTCATTACATCTATTGCTGTTAAACATTAACTTTCAGTTTGAATTACATGCTGGAAACAATTGCACTGGAAACATTTCTGTGATTAAGAAGTTATTAAAAAAGTCACTAAAATCCTCCTTACACATACTTATGTCATCTTATGCTTCTATTTGTGTGTCTTAAAGCTCTAATGGCACTAGAAATAATACCTCACAATGCATCTCTCCAAAATTCCCACTGGTGTGCTGAAAGGTAGTATTAAGATCATTAAGAGCATGGTCTCTTTATGCTCCCATAAGCTTTCCATTTATTTGCTTTTAGAGCTCTAAACTGCTGCAAAGTTAATATTTACAGCAAGATAATACATTAATAATAGAAATATGATGCACACTTACTCTTCCTGGTTATTAATATTACTGTCTAGGCACACATTGTATGTTCATAAGGATTATTTGCTTGCTAGACATGTGCAAATGTCAGGCACAGTTAGAATCTTTGCTGGAAGTGTTGAAATTCAAAAGACTATGCTGTCCTAAAAACTTGATTATGTACTAAACACTGTGGCCCCCCCGTGTTTCCAGATGTTCCCTCAGAGTGTTGCTAGAAGCAATGGCAAGTAGGCTTTATGGTAGATAAGCATGATATACAGACTGTATAGAAACAATTTTGGCTGAGCCTACTGTGTACGTACAGCTCAAATTAGGGAGCCATGCATGTTGTACAGGTCTAGCAGTGAATCAGGAAGTTACAACTCCTGCACAGTCAAGAAGTGATTTGTGTTTGCCAGAGCGACTGAATTAGGCTTTCTACAAATTCGGTCGTGCATTGATGTCTGTGATGGTAGAAAACCGAAACCTCAGATTTGGATTCAATTCCAGGACTCCAGGAGTTGGTATTTCAGCCATGGATTTAATCCGCCTGTGCTACCAGACTTCTTCCTTTATTTGCAGATAGGGAAAAAGACAATGCTATTTTCTTTCCAGATGATGCACTAGAACATATTTTCATGTATTTGCTATAGTCTGAAGAGACGCGTCAATTTCCATCAGAGGAGGAGGTAGTACATTTCATTGACAGCTTGTTTCTCACTGCTGGCAGTCTTCTGTTCCTAACTCACAGATCAGTTTTCAGTAAGACCTTTTCTAACGTTCCAAAATTGAAAGCAGTTTTAAAGAGCTGTTTGTTTTAAAAGCTGTCACAAAGCTGAGGAGAATAAATGCTTTATTTAACTAGCCCCAGGCTGCCCATCTGGTCATTGGCTGTGCTCCTGGACAGGATAGGGACCCAGCTTAGGAGCAGAGAAAGTAAGTTGAGGCAAGGGCTGTTACTTAGTGCAGCGTCTAGTTTTATTGTGCTTTGGTTGGAGCCTCACTGGAGTTCTGCAATAATAAATTCAGCTGTTTCATCGGGCCTGCAGGGTAACTAGTACTGAAGATTTACTTTCGTTTTTGTTTTTTTGAGTCAGGGGGAGGACAACGACTGAAAGTCCTCCAGGACCAGACACTAGCATTTTATTCACTGTCATAGTGTATCTCCCAGCAATGCTCCATTTGTGTCGAGGATCACTGAGTAGCTGTATAATGGAAGGAAAAACAAATGGCGAATGACTCTCAATTGCTTTTGTGTTGTGCTAACTGCACTAAGGTATTTGTTTAAATGAAAGCTTTTAGCATAAATAGCTACGCATACAGAAACCAATCAAGGTTTTGAGAGGTCTACCTAAAGTTTCTATTTGCTTCCACAACAGCTGTAAGAATGAAATAAACAGAATAGTCTGACAGGAACCATATGCCATTTCTTATGTTAGAGCAATAACAATCAACTTGTAGTACATTATTGCACCAGAGTTAAAATGTTTGTAAGCTGGGTAATAAGGATGTTTAGCGGTAAGCCTCTTGGAGGGTGAGGAACTCAAGCTGCATTTAATTGAAAACTTAATCTTTGAAAACACAATCAGATCAGGTCATAACACAAGGTAAGTTGTAACAGAAGAGAGTTAAGTCTAACGTTAATCAATAGTTTGTGCAACTTTCTCTGAGGTATGTAACCAGTTGGTTTGGTTTATGAATATACATAAATGGTCTGGAAGTAGAATCATAGAATCACAGAATGGCCTGGGTTGAAAAGGACCACGATGATCATTGCATTTCAACCCCCCCTGCTGTGTGCAGTGTCACCAACCACTAGACCAGGCTGCCCAGAGCCACATCCAGCTGGGCCTTGAATGCCTCCAGGGATGGGACATCCACAACCTCCTTGGGCAACCTGTTCCAGTGTGTCACCACCCTCTGCGTGAAAAACTTTCTCCTAATATCTAACCTAAACCTCTCCTGTCTCAGTTTAAGACCATTCCCCCTTGTCCTATCGTTATCCACCCTCATGAAAAGCCATTCCCCTTCCTATTTATATGCTTCCCTGAATGTCTCATCTTTAAGTGGAGAGGAAACATGTCCATGGGGAAACTGTCTGGAGCTGTTGTTCATCAGTTTATGCAAAACTGTGATCAACTAGAAATAAACTTTTACTTTTTGTTTGTTTAAAAATTGTCTTCATATTAAAGGATATTAGTATACATAGCAGAAAACATGGTATATGTGAATAACTTCTTATGCGATCTGTTTGAAAGAACAAAGCCTTATTTAAATAGAGGTAACTCAGGCAAGTCAGGTCTAGTTTATGTTACAGTAAATTCTTCTAGCCTTCTAGAAATGGAGTATTCGGAGACAATTGCAGCTTAAGCACAAAGAAACAACAACCCTGAATTGTACAGATAAAGTTTAAAAGTGCCACCACAACCCTATCCAATATGCACCTTTTTATTGCTGAGCTGCTAATGTAATCTTATGACTGTCAGGTGTGAATTTTATAAATGTAAATAATATAGCAAGGGAAATTAGAATTTGCTGTACTTGCCATATGCAAGCCCATGCCTCAGGTTGCAGACCTGTTAGAATTGGAGAGCTTTTACATTTGAATACCATAAAGGAAGAGCTCCATTACAGTTTTCCAAAACTGAGGAAGAGAAATAGAATTAGAGGCTTAGGGGAGTAGGTTTAGTTCTGCTTCACTTCCATTTAGTTCTTCAGGCTTACGTTTCCCATTTCTTCTGGCTTCCCAGTTATGCCTGACATCAGAGGATAAGGAAGGCTTACATAATTCTCAGATCTTGCTCCTAAGTAATCTCTTAGAGATCATGGATTTTCTTAAATGGATTTTTTCACAATCCTGTTAAAATAATAAAATTAAGGATGCTATTCTTCACCTGAAGGCATATCAGCCTAGTGGCGTTTGCCTTCAGATTAGGAATATAAAGCAGCAGGAGATTGATTAAAACAAGATCTTGTTTCCTTGCAAATGTTACCACTGTTATGTCCCGCTAAGTTCTGGCTTGGTTTGATATTGACTTTAAGAGCCTCGGTGATACCTGAGTCAAGAAGAAATATGGCAATATATTATTTTTGAACCAATTCCTGCCAAGGAGCATCTTGGACATATTGGGGTATATTCTGAGGGCCATTGGTAATAATAATAGACCTTGTGGGACGGGGCAGGATTAGCAAGAGGTGGAAGTATTACTTCCTGGGAAGGAATGAACCACGCGGTAGTTGGCTTTCTACCTCTGGCTGTATCGTTGCTGCTGTAGTAACAGCTCCTGAAGGTATGGCTTTTTGTTTGTTTATGTTTTTTGTTTTAATCTTCTACCTGGATGTTTTATTAAGAGAAAGTGGTGATAAATGACTGAGTCACAGCTGAAGTTGATAAAAGGTGTCACTCAATTTAGAATTGCTGAATTTTGTTAGAAAATAACATTTAAAACTGGGTAATGCAATTAAAAATATATATTCTTGAATTCAAAGATGGGAGATAGGTAGTTCTGACTGTGATTATAGGATCTGAGATTTATAGCCCACTTGTTATTCACTCTCTAGGATGCTAATGGGATCCCAGAGCTATGTATTATTGGAATTTATGGGCAAATGGTGATGTTGCAACATGCTGAGTTGTTGGAAATTTCCATATTTGCTGTGTTTGATGGAAGACTCTTTGTGGAAATGTTTCCTAATTTGGTTTGGCTTCCTTACTGCCAGCAGATGCCTTGTGAGGTTATCTAAAATAATTTGTACTTCTTGCTAGGAAATACGGGATGATGGGATGAGTTGTAGTCACGGAACCATAAGAAACTGGCATTTACAGCCTTTTGTATCTGAGACTAAATAAAGGCAGCTTGAAGGGGAAATGAGGTGTCTGTTAAGCTGTGTTGATCATAAATTGTGAAAATCTACTCCTGTTGTCCCACGTATTCTTTCTAACACTTTGGAGCACTGAGCAATGCATCGTTCTCTGAAGACAAGGTAAATCCTGTTCTTGGGTTGAAGTTCTTCTGGATTTGTGCACAAACAGAGTCTTGGTTGAATAAAAGGTGTTGGGGTATCTAACTGATCTGACATTACTTGTTCAGGGATGACAGGGAAAGATCTAAGAAACAAAACACATACCATCAATCTTACTTCTTTTCTTTTTATGTTTGCCTCACCTGGAATTCTGAGAAAAATCTGGCATCAATAGGTGATCAAAAAGCTACAGCACTGCATGTCTGTTTGTAAAAACACTGAAGCTGCTATGTAATTTTCCTCTACTCACCCTTACAGGATGGAAGGTTATAATGGGGTTGCTATTTAGATCCAAGACTCCATGCTGATTTACACCCCAGGTAACTTAATTTGGTGGAGCTAAATAGCGAATTGTCTGCTACCTCGATTACAAATACTTGCAATCCTTATGTTTGTTTTTTATTCATTACTGGATTGTACTCGTGGCACGTTTGTACTCTTTCCTGATTTATAATGAATCTCTTTATTGAATTATTGAGCAAAACTTTTAAATAAAACATCAAAGAATTCTCTTCTGCTATCAATTCTCCTACAGTCATAAGATGCATCAACCCCTAGGACCACTTTCCTCATCAGAATACTAACGCTGCTAGACTTATTCCTAAATGTGCGGTGAACTAAAATGTTCATCCAGTATAGCCTTTTTTTGTTCTTCTGCCTTGTAAATATGCAAAAATAGATAGCTTTTTAAAGAAATATCTATTTGCATATCTGAAGTGGCCAGTAAGAACCATAGTAACACTTTAGGAAAAGAGTAGAAACTGACTTCCAGCCCACAGTCCTCTTCCTTGTTCCTCATGTTACTTTTTATTTTGGGTACTGCTTCGCTTGAAATAGAGAGCCACGGTGAATCCAGACTATATTATGAAACTGTGAATCGTTTTGTTAGCAATACAGTTTGTGTGGCAATCAAAATTTGAGTTCAGTTCTTCTTGTGACCACTTGTGTGAGCCCTGCTCGTCAATGCTTTATTGGGGCTGGACTGCTTGATTCAACGGTGTACAATAACTTCATGCTACCTTTGAGGTTTGTCACTTCCATAGAGCCAGTAGGTTTGTGCCTGGAACGGATTACTGTTTAGTTTGTAAGTAAAAAAAAAAAAAACAAACAGAGAGAAAGTACAACACTGTTCAGTTTTTCCAAAACCCCAGCAAATAGTTTGATCTATAAGTATTATATTTTAAGGATGGATGAGATGAGGCTTCTGGGAACAACATTCAATTTTTGAAAGTAAAGCATAAGCTTTGATTCACAAAAAATGAGGCTTGGAACAGCTTGGCATTGTTATTTTGTTTTGTATTTTTAATGAAATACCAAAAGGAATATATTATTGATTTATGTTCATATTTAAACGTTTATTGTGTGTGGGCACTATTCAATAGATATTTCTGAGATCTGGACATTTTTTAAAGGCTCGAAATGGCTAGCTAAGATACCTGAACTGGAAAACCCTTCTACTGTATCTTGTAGTCTATTATGTTGTACTCCACCAAAGGGGAATAGGCTGTACGAAGAAAATAGCTTACTTTGGTACTGATTTCAATAAAGGAGGTAAAGGAACAAAGTGAACACTGCTTCACTGGCAAGAGTTTTTCTGTAGCCTTAGCCCAAGATGAGTTTTGTTTTTCCGCAACTGAGCAAGATTTTGGTCAGTGCTTGGGCAAAAGTGATGAAAGAACGGCCAGTGTAGGGCTCTGAATGCAAGGACACCGCCCCTAGGCTCAGGAAGCCTCTGACCTGTGCTTAGGTGGATGCAGGGAAATACGCTGAGGAAAGAGAACTATCATCCTGTAATTCTGCAAGACTCCAGCCTTTATTACCAGATACTGACAGAAATAATCTATGGGCTGAGCAGCACTTAGGTGCATGCCACACAATACTGATGTGATCTGTTCTTGCTCTTGTGAATTTGGCATGATCTGTATGAGTCTGGGCAATAGAAGATTTTTCATATTGTTTGAGTATGTTTTCAGTTGGAGTTCTTTGAACTCTCCTAAAAGACTGATTCCCACCCCAATTTAAAAGCAAAGCAAAGCAAGATAGTCATAGATGGTTCAATATGTATTTAGATATAAAGTTGCCTTTCGAGTCCTATGACAACCCTCTTCCTTGACAGCTTCTTGTATCAAATCCTAACATAAGATTCTCTTTGCTTTATGATCTGAAGTATTTTCCCTTTTGCCTTCAGAGCCGTACCATTGTCTTTATTAATTATATATATCTATATATCAGATTTTTGTGTGTACACATGCAAATGTGCACACACACAAGGGCTGATTCAGAAGAAATTCCTCCAATTTTATGTTGGCCCACAACATCAGAGGCGGATGTTGGTGGTATGGCAGTAGAGGTTGAACCTTCCCACCAGTATTCCATTACATGTTGTTGCCATGTGATAGATGGCAGCAGAGGGGCACTCTGATAAAACGGTGTCTGACATGGAAGTGCATATGAACCGAAGTGGTGTCATTTAATTCCTCCATGTGGAAAAAAACAGCACCTGTTGATGTTCCTCGACACTTGTCTCCAGAAATGTTCAGCCAAACAGTGGGTGTGAGTACAGTGAAGTGGTGGGTAGTGCATTTCAGCAGTGGTGACAGTGGGTCACCTCCACTGGTGCAGATTGCTCCAAGTGTGGCATGCAGGCTCTTGTTCTTTGTTGGCAAAAATGCACAGCTGATGGAGATGACTATTCTGAAAAGTCGTGTTTTGTAGCTGAGAATTTGGTCTATCAAATAGTGTTGTTGCACTCTTAGTAGCTGTTTTAGTTTCCATGGAAATAAAAAAGAGCTATTACTTTTGGACCAACCTATGTATATTACGTTTCAAATATATTCTTATTCCTTAGTTTGCAGCATTTCTTTGAGATAGTTTCAAAGAAAGCTTCTTGTTCCAGTTTCCCCAACTAACTGTAAATCTTTCTTGCCTTCACTGCTCAAATGCTAGCAGGCATCTCTCAGGCAGCTTTCAGCTTTCTACTACTGTTTCTTCCCTGAGCTGTTGGAAGCTCCCAAATTATACATCTGTAGCTCATGTTTCATTTGCAAGAATCATTCATTTTTGCCCTTAATTTGTGTTCCAGCTGGCACTGGGGGTTGTGGCAGTCCCAGACAGTGCTGCAGTGCTTGACACTGTAGATCCTTCTACTGAAACTTGAGTGTTTTCCATCACACTCCAAGGTCTTTTTATCCGTTATTGGTTGTTTAGGTTGCTTACTAGGCTCCAACAGTATATTTTCACTCCTGCTGTTCTCTGATCCAAAAGCTAAATCACATAGAAAATAAAGGAGGCAGAATTTTTGTGTGTGTTTTTTTTTTTTTTTCCCCGTGTGTTCCTAAACTTTTCCCTGCCTAACTGGTCTACTACAAATAATATAACTCCACAGTTAGCAGTGGGTCAGAAGATGCTGTTCTGTAATAACTTTTCTGTAATTAAGAGGGAGAAAATGCCAAAGCATTATTTTCTAATAATTGCTATGCCTCTCGTGGACACAGTGTAGGAACTCCACTTCAGATCCCTAACAAGATGTTCCCTGTCTATATCCTTTCACTTTCCTTTTCCTAAGCCATGCCACTTCCAGCTTTTCACAATTTGGCAGTAGTTTGATTTTTTGACTCATAGCAGAAATCTGGCAAAGGCTGCTCCTGTCTTGCATTTGTGGAGATGTAAGGAAGTCCAGCAGGGAGCTCAGCAATAAAACATCTCTAAAAGCAAACCACATACAGAGGTCAGAGACAGAGGCTTCTCATATCTCACAGGGAGTAAAGGAAGAGGAACTTCTGCCAGCCTCCAGCTTCTTCCAAAGCTGTGCTGGGAGATGAGAAAGGCCCCTGTCCTCTTGGCATTGTTAGGAGAGTGAATGTGTGTGTGTGGATAGGTACTGCAAGGAGCATGAACATCATACCAGAATAAAAGTTGTACTAAATAATAGAATGAAATGTCATAATGGTGTCAACAACAACAAAAACTATTTCTATCTGGGGACTGTGGCAGCAGGAATGACATATGCAAGACAGTGCCATTAACCATTAGAAGCTATTGCTTAAGAAAGAACAACTAAAGGGGAGAACAAGAATGATGGCCTTTAGAAGATATGATCTGTATTCCGCTGCTTCATTAGAATAGATTACTTAAAATCTCTGTGGTGTTCTGTTTTTTTTTTTCTGTCAGTGGAAGCTTTTTTAAAAAAGCTAAATAAGTGTCTGTTGGTCCAGGTTTGCTTTACATGGTCTTGTAAGGAAAAGATGGATAAAAAATAACTTAATAGTTCTTTCAATTTATGTTAAAACTTTATGTAACTTTATCCTCTCTTTGTGGGGGAACTCTCCAGGTTAAGCAAACTTCTATGCCCTGCTCTCAGTGGTGTACGTGTGAGTTGTGGCTCTTGTAATCAGACACAGATCAGACGGAGAACTTCACTTGCACTCCTTGAGGGATGTAATGTCCCATTTTTCTCTCTAGCACAACAGCAGCAAGTTCTGTGATCACTGTCTTGCAGAGAAGTAATAATAAAGTAAAGAGAAAGCATGAGAATATGATGGTGCATAAAGGGTTTACATGAATACAGATGCATTGCTTCCAACCACTGAACCTATACTTTATAAGAATCATCATACATTTGGTGCCAGAAGCACTTTCCAAATCTCGTGCCATCTGTGCACCTGGCAGAATACTACAGGAAATTCATTTGTACATCCACTTGGGAGCATACCCTTCCTTTAAAAACCAAACCAAACAAAAAAACCCCACCAAACACCCCCCTAAAACCCCACAATTTTTAGATCATACCTTACAGTGAACGATATTAGACTTCCAGCAGAAGGCTGTTGAGAGGATTATACTTCTCCATTTTATTTCATGGGCTGGAGGAGTTGTTTTCTCAAAATGGCACAGTGCAGTTACCAACACATCAATCTACTCACAAGATGGTACTGTATACGATATTTTCATCTTCAAGAGAGATTTCAACACAAATTTGTTTCTTGTCCTAAAGTGTATGGTCAACAGAAAAATGACTGTGACAGCCATAATGGTAATGGTGTGAAAGAAGAGAGGTTTTCTTTCCCATGTTGATTCCTCTTACAGCACAGTAGCTGGCAGTGTGCACGCTGTATAGAACTCTGACAGTGGGCAGGTGGGCTGCCCACTGAGCAGATTGCCACAGAATCCCACAAGAGACTGCCACGCTTTCTCTGTTCTGAGGTGATTGTGTATTTAATAAGCGGGGAATCTTCAGCACGGGGAAGGTCTCTGTGTAAGGGTGTTTAAAACATACGTACAAAAATGAATTGTTTTGAGGTAGTGACTTAGAAATGCTTGTTTACTTTTTTCCCTAACATTAGAACTGGAGACTAGCAAATAAAATAATATAGCAGCATGCTTA
>PPHD01010999.1:3308-19169 GCA_002909625.1 Bambusicola thoracicus | reverse complement strand
AATCCATCATTTGGGTATAGCAACATTTTCAGTAGCGGCATTCAACCTTAAAAGAGATTATTATTATCTGAGCTAGAAGCAGGGTTTTATTTGCCATGATTAAAGTCAATGAAAGTGAACTGCCTCTTACAGAAGCCATACCAGATCTAGATTTGTTTGCTGAAGCAAACATTTCTCTATTTAAATTTTAAATGGCAAACCAAGAGGAACATTTGACTAACATTACTACTTACTTTATATGAGTCCCTTTAAGAGCTATCTATACATACAGCTTCATTTATAACAGCAGTATCTCTGTTTAAGTGTACTATTTGGCATTGGAAACAGGCTGAATTGAAATTAAATAGAGCAAGTTCTGAGTTTGATCTGTTAGAAACAAACTTTACTCTTCTTTTCCTTGCTCTTTTGCAAGGAAACATACATCATCAGCTCAATTTTTTGTCAGGTCCTTAGAAGCTCTACTTGACATGGCATTAGGATAGCACCTGAGAAGGTTGAAAGGAATCCACAATGGATAAGGCAAGGAAACATCCTCCATGCATTCTTGCATTGAATTCTTCATACTAGAACAAGATACCACAAACAAGTGAAGCCGTATCCACAGAAAAATGTTAAGTCAATCCTAGTTCTAACTTTGATAGTGTATATCAAAACTGGCCTCCTATAACACTGTGCCATCTGTCAGTTGGCAACTGTTAGAGAAGGAGCAAGAGCAGATTCCCTACTGAGAAGACTTAAGTTGGACACATACAGATGTTACTACTTAAAATTACACACAATCAAGCCTCTTGCTACCTTTAGGCCTATATTTACTGAAACAAAAAAAAAAAAAAAGTGAGATGATAGTATTATCTTTCCCTCTATAAAGACATCCCTGAGTCAAACCAAAAATGTTACAGGAACAGCCCACCACTTTTACAACATGGAAAAAGCAACCTGCTGTGAGGGTCCAGCACAGAGCCTTAGAGCACCATCTAGATTCCCTCAAACAAGATTAGTTGCAGTTAGCTCACAGAATTTAAATAGCATCTCACCACACAGAGGTAATGGTTATTTCCTCCCAAAGGATAGCAAGTGCATGGGCAGATAACAAAATGCAAAAGTTAAGAGTCATGCTAAAATATAAACTGAATCATAGCCACTACCAGAAGTAGAATTTTAAGAGAAAACTTCCAGTTACAGTATTTAATTTGCATCATCACCATCAACAAAATGAAGGAAATTACCTTGTCAGTTCTTTGCTGATGAACTGACAAGTTCTCCTGTTTAGCATGATGAAAGCTTAACTGTACTTAATTTCCATAGTAACAAAAGCAACCAAATATCCACAGAAAGGGATGGACAATCTACTTCCATATGAATCAAATTCAGTTTATATCCACATTGTAGAAACATTTTAGTGCTGGCCAAGTCACAGCTGGGCAACAGCAGCTAGAAGTATCTGTCCTTGAATTGTACACTGCCACTCTCTCAAGTTTTCATCATTCTTCTTAGAGCTTAACATCTGCTCAGGGGCATTTCCAGAAAACATTAAAGCATATCTCTACATCTCAGCTGGACGTTTTCACCTGGCTTTCAAGCACGCTACCCAAATTCAGGTCATAGTTGGTTCTTAGCCATACACTGCCAGATATATTGCTTACTATGGTGAGTATCAGTCAAAACTTTTTTTTTTTTTTTTAACCTAAGGCAGGCTGCTTGCCTTCTATACATACAAACTCTTCATATTCTGCAAATCCAAGGAGTTTCCCATCAGATCTGCTACTAGAGATACCTAGAGGTTGTCAAAAAAAGTCTTAATACCTCATTGACCAGTATCATGCTCTTTTTTTAATGGAGAAATTTGCCTGTTTATGCTATGTTTGTAGCAGGTAGGCCTTCTGTTGTTAGGTAATAGGCAGAGACCATACGCTAACTTGCAGTTCTCAGCAAGAGGCTCATAATGCCATCCCAATTTGCTTCTGGGGAAGAAATTCTAGCTCCTCATCTTAAAAAAGAGGCATCCTAAGACCTACCTACCTGCTATCTAGAGTTAAGCCTAGAGTTCATCCATTCTGAAGAGCAATAAAGTGCCAGAAGCTGCCAAGCAGAAGTTGCACACGCAACTTTAGAAGAGTGAACAGTCTACTCATCCTGCATATCAAATATATTTGAAAGTGGGGGCAGAGACCCTTGGCTCCTTCCCAAGAGGTCTTTACAACAGGATCTTCAAAGATGTGCATGTAGTAGCAGCCATATCATTAATTAGTTGTGAGTTGTTTTTGTACTCTAGCCTATCTAGCAACAACAACAACAAAAGGACAGCCAAAATCTACTACGGAGGTTGTGGAGTAACCAACCCTAGAGGTGTACAAGAAACATTTAGATATTGTACTGAGGGACATGATTTAGTGGGAAATATCAATGATATGTGGATAGTTGGACTTGATGATCTTGGGGGACTTTTCCAACCTTGGTGATTCTATGATTCTACAATTCTACCTGAATTACAATGCTGTTTTTACAGACAGTTGTGTCTTAATATATTCCACATCCTGGAAGTCTGCTAGGACTAGAAACTCAACAGCAAATTGCTAAGGTAATTTAAGATACTAATTTAGCTACATATAACAAGAAAAACATAGCAGGAAAACACTTTTTTAGTGCAGGACAAATAGTCAACAGGTTGACTATTGTCTGGCCTGTACATACAATAAGTACAAGAAACAGCACTCACCTGTTGCATCTGTCCTGCATTCTCTAAGGGGTGCTGCATGCATTTCTTGTTCAGTACAGTTCATCTTGTAGCACAGATGAAACAGAGATAAAAAGAAAAGCTGAAACAATATGCTGTAGCCTTTACTGCAAGAGCCCAGTGCTGTCCAGTAAGGGCACAAGCTATATAACCTCCTTACATCATATGCACATTTAGAGATTATTTTTAAAGAAGCGAATACACCTTCATCATTTTTGGACTGTAGTACTGTCCGCCAGGCAGTGGGTTCTTACATCCCCTCTTATGCCTCCCTGGTTTCTACTGTCACTATTAGAACATGCTTTCAGAATTTCAAGATACATAGAGATGATGGGCCAAAGTCACATATAGAAGACAATATTTTTCAAATAAACAAACAAACAAAAAGCTACAATCCCATTCACACTGACCTAAAAGAAAATTTCCTTCTCCAGAGCTAAATCCAGAAAAGACCAACTTTTAAAGAATACCATAGTTTCCTCTGGCTGTATCTTTTAAGCATCACAGCTACATCAGACATTCACATACCTAAAAACTACTTCACAGAACACTGAATCAAAATTTAATGAAAACACAGCTTAAAGATACAGCTTAAATGAAATTTCAAACCCTTCACACATACGTCTGCTGTTCTTGTTTTGCCTCTAGCTACTGGCTCAGAGTTAACATAATTGTACTGCTATCTAATATTATATTGAAAATTCGGGTGTAACAAAAATACAACATTTCCTGTCCTATAAATTAAGAAAAGTAAGTGGGTTCTCTTCCTAGAGTTTGTGTCTTAAAGATAAGCACTTCACAATGGCTGATTCTAAGTAATGCTTAAGTCTTTGATTAGCAGTGATGTGTCATTCAGGTGAATTCGCTTGAAAATCAACATTTTCATAGTTAACACTTGTGTAGTGATGGTTTACAAATCCAAGAGATTATCCTTGATCTTTCATTAAAGTCAAAGTTGTTGGAGTTAAAGGAAAGTAGGGAAGATGTGAGAAAAAAAACAAAAACAATAGAAAAACACAGAAACAAATTATAGGTCTGAGTGTTTTTCCAGGAAAAACTAGCAGAATAAACAAAATAACAACAAAGCAATGAGTGATAAGTCTGTACTCTTTATTTGTGAACAGTCATATCGTATGTACCCTGAGAAATTCCAGCTTCTCTATTTCTCTGTGTTCCACTATCAAAATGGGTATAATAGTACTGCCTTGACTCATGAGCTTAGAGTAAAGACAAATCTACTTCCAAACATAGACAAGCTGTGAAGCTTTGGTCATAAGCCTTAAGACAAAATGCTAAAGATTTTGTTGGCAGATGAAAGAATTAGAAGTAAGGTGGTAAGAAAGACCCAATAACTTGGCCCTGGTTCCCTCTCATAATGATGTAGAACCAACCAGTGAACAGACAAGCACACAGTAAAGATGTCTGAATTCCAAGAACGCAGTGACGTCAAGTTTAGACTGAATTTAAAAACAAATTTAGAAAGAAATTCAAGTTGGGAAAAGAAATCATATGTAGAATGAAGTTTAGCTGCAATCCTACATTTTGCCCATTGCCTGCAGCAATACATGGCACAGTAGGCAACACTTAGTGGAAGCAAGGTGTTCTGATGTCCCAGGATATTTCCAGTCGACCTCCTGCTGTCTGCAAGCTCACAACCCTGCAGAATTAGAGAAGACCTATGTTGCTTTACACAAAGGCTAAAGCAGACTCCGAGATGATTAAAGTGGCCAGGCCAACCGAGAGAAACAAAACACAGTGATGTGTTGACATGGTTTACCCTGCAAATTGAAGGTGATTTTATTCAACCTGTTAGTTACCAAGACTGATAAAATCAAATGACATTCAGTGATGGAAATCTGTTATGAATTTTTCAGAAGTATAAAATCTTCAGTGAAATCCCAGCACTTCATCATGAAGGAAAATAATCTGAGTTACACATCACTTTTCCATAGTTAGCAGCTTCTTAAATCTAGTTCTCTTCACAGTTAGATTTATTTGAAGTTAGAACTGGCTTAGCATTATTGGTATATCACTTACGTCCTTTGCTCCTTCTGTTACCCAAACAAATACAGATTTGATATATGAGCACTTGCAGTTTAGTTATAGGAAACAAAGTGACAGACAGAGCTGATAGAGACCATTCACTCTCTTCAAGTTGCCCAGCTAGGCAAAGCAAAATAAACTCCCATTGCTGCATCTGGAAAAAGGAAAGGATGGTGTGAAAATGGCATTATCTTAGGCCACTAGAAGATACTACGGTATTTCCAGAGCAATAGCCAAACACGTGTCCTTCTATCCATCATGCACTTGACAAGTCTTTATAAAAGACCAGGATGACAGAAACATGCTCCTCGAGACTTTGCAAATAGTGCATGATTGGACAGATTGTCTGCTAGAGTTAATTATCAGGTCTTCAGAGGAGCTAATTGCTGATGCCTGCTTTCTGCTGAGTGGATAGCTAAAATATATACTCACCTTTCTTCCATTTGGGGCTCATTTGAGAAGCAATATTTAAAATATCCTCCATTTGACTTGTTAGGAATTGCCAGTGCAAACCAGAGCGCTGGGACTGAGCCTCATCCCCTACAGGATGTGGCTATTTGTTTCTCCTGCCCTCATAGTCAGTGGAAGTCACTGTCTTGATAGAAGACAGGTAATAGTCATTCATAATTAAAAGTGGGAGGGGAAATATTGGGCAAAGTTTGATTAGCTGAATAACGAGTTTAGGTAAAAGAAAGAATATACATCCTGCATTGAATTACAGTATAAAACGACTTTTATGGAGTCATATTCTGATCTTAATTTCAACAGTAAAATGAGAGTAACTTCAAACAGTTCACAAACTCCTCCTTCCAAGGAGCAGTGATACAGAAGGAAGACAAACAACCTCACCCCTATTTACAGGACCATCCCTGTTAACACCCTTCTCAGGTCCTGCTCCTACAGCAGTTCCTGCCACCTTCCTCCAGCCCTCCTCATTCCCATCCCTGCTCGCAACAAAGCTCTGTCATGGGTCTCCTGAAACCACTGTCTCTGCTTGGGCCACAGTTTGACCACTGTGATGATGGCTGATCAGGTGTCTATGGGGCACCATGTTCCAAAGGCTACCATCAAACCTAGCTTGACAGGCTGCAGGCAGTGTTTCAGGCCAGTCTGGCCTGCTTCAGAGGACAGTAACTAGAAAAAGAATGGGTAAAGCCTTTCCAATTGGCAGGTGGTTAAATTTAGCTGACAATCACCTCCACCTGAATTGAGTGTTAATGTTCAAGCTGCAAAATGTCCTTAGAGACATTTTGGCGCAAATAGAGTACCTTTCATAAAGATCTTTCAGAATTTACCATCAAGCATAACAAAAAGAAATCATATTATCATGGAGAACCTTACATACAAATTTAAGAGTCATATCTGACTATTTTTGGGGAGGATAGGGGGAGGAAGGGAGGTCGTGTTTTAATTTTACTGTTTCTCAAGCAATTTTATTTCCACCATCAGCTTAGGAAACTTTACACTTCTTTTCAAAACAGATAAGCATGTTCCTCTGGTTCTTCTTTGAATTGAAGGTTGACTACGTATATTGAATTTGAGTGGTTCCAGTCAAATGAATCAACACAGCTATACAAAAAAAGTATATAACCTCCCTGTTTAGAAGTCCTAGTTCCTATCTCATGCCTGACTCATTGGCAAATTACTTCAGAGAATAGGAACTTAATTTTTGCTTATAAAAAGTCATACCTATTCCTGAAGAAATGCCTTTATTTCTGTTGCCCATTTGAAAAGTCAGAATGTACTGCACTTTATTGAAATGATCCACACACTGTTTAAGAAAACAGTTTTTGAAATAGATCTAAATTAAGTTTAACCATCCCTCACACATCCCCATCTGAAGGAGCACCCTAGCAACAACCTTTAGCATTTTGCAAACATTTGCTACTAATTATGGGTTCTTAGAACAATATTACATAGCTTCATGCTTTCAGGAAAGAGGCCAAAAGCAGCCTCGAAAGTAAGCCTTTACTTTTAATTTAAACCAGTGCCATACAAATTCTCAAATATACACTGCAAAATTTTCCCAAAACATTGCTCTGATTAATAGCTCTGAAAACTTGTAAAAGCTCAGCTGTCAAGCATTAAAATGTAGGCTGAGAAAAAACTCATGTAGAGAAGCTAAATAAAAATCCTTTGAAACAGCTTTTCCCTGTACCCTAAAGAACAGCAGCACACAACAAATCTCCCAAGAGCCATAGGACTCACTCAATACCAGTTCAAGGTCTCCCATACCTGTTTCTAGCAAGTAACTCAGGCTCCATGGCAGGGTACTCTGACCTTATCTCTGAAAAATCCATCAGCATCCCATAATCCATCTGCTCAAATTCCTGTAAACACAACTATCCTCTCTAGCATAAAAACTCCCCTATTACTGCTTGAGTGTCTTTTAGCCTTCAAGTGCTCCTTCGTTCCTTGACAATAAGCAGACAAAAGAGACAAAATTAAGCAGGCACAGAAGAGACATTATCCTTTCTTGATTCAGGCTGTTTTCATTATCAGATCATCATATCCTAACAAGCATCGAAGCTGTACTTGAGCCCATCTGCCCTAGATGACATTGCATGAGTGGGAGAGTTGGTTAAGATGACTTGTAGAGGTCCCTTCCAATCTCAGCTGTTTTGTGACTTTTTTGTTTCAAAGCAGCTGTAAGAACAATAGAAATTCAGCATGGATGACCCTTTACTGAAGGGTGAAGCAGAGTCAGGTATCCTCAGCCATATCCCTTTGATGATCAGCTTCTAGCAAGATACTCTGGAAGATGCATCATCTGTTGAAGAGCTATCAGCCAATAGGAAGGCCCCTAGCTAAGTAACATGAGTGTCTTGTGTTTCTGTTGTTGTTCTGTCTTCTTTTTCATTTCCTTCTCTTATCAGCCAGTAATAATTAACATTTCCTAGATTATCTTTAGTAACTCAAATCTGTGGCCCCAGTGTGATACCCTTTTAATTTTCTTGGGGAAGAAAGGCAGGCATTACAGAATCATTTTATTTATCTTCAGTGCAAAAATTGCACTGGCTTAGAATCTTCTAATCTCATACCAGGGAAGAATGACAAAAATAAGTAAAGTCACCAGATTATTGGCACACAGACTCCTAAACGTTTCAATTGTGAAAGCACAATTTGTTTTACGTACAAAAAAAAAAAAAAAAAAAAAAAAGAGAATGTGAGAGTTGTCAAGGAAGTTAAAAAGCTCTATTGTTTGCTGAGGCTGGAGCCTGCTTCCATGAGATGTAACAGTGGATTCCAACATCACAGACATTATAGTTCTCTGTGTATTTAAAAGCAAAAAAAAAGAAAGTAATGACGCTTTTATAATGTGTTGGAAAATGGATTTTTTTTTCAGGGAAACGGCTCCTTTGTCCCCTGCCACATGATTGAAGCCTGTTCATACAGCTTCAAAACTATCACTAGAATAGAAAAAATCACCACTGAGTTTCCCTGGGCTTGGTGACTGATTTACTGCTGTACATCCAGCATGACTCATGCAATTTCCATCAGTCTATGCTAACCTGTCAAAGAACAGTGCTTCTAATATCCTATGAAACAGAGGGTTTAAGTCCTGTATCTCCCAGAGCTAAGTACCATGTGGCACAGCGCTGCCCCAGGTACTTCAAAAAGCTTAATGTAAATCCAGTAAATGTGTGAAGGGTAAATGGGTATAGGAGAGGACAGGAGGATGTAGACGCCAAGAGACCCAGCTTTTGGACTCATGTAAAGTAAAGCCCAGGCTTTAGTTCAAAATCTCAAATAAGTACTGATCCTGTAACTGTTTGACAATTGTACTGCTGCATCTTCTCAGTTAGGGGATTCAGTTAACTGTAGACAAGAAGGTAAACAAACATACATAGTCACCACCAGGATCCGGCAGTAGACCCGTTGCACACCGTTCCAATGGTCCAAGGCTGAAGGGCAGGAGCAGCAAGGTCAGTCATAGGCCACGAGAGGGTGCAGGTACTGGGTGGACGCAGGAAGAAGCCGCAGAGTCTGGGAGGGAGCAGCAGATCTCAGGTAGCAGGCCCAAGGAAGTCCGTCAGCATGCAGTCCATAGTGAGGAATCTGATGGCAGAAACCTTGAGTCAGTCGTGGTGAGAGATCTGATGTCAAAAACCTTGAGTCTGTCAGCATGCAGGCCTTTCATAGTGAGGAATCTGATAGCAGAAATCCTAACCTCATGGTTGTTAGACCCTCTTTCATCCTCCTTTTTTCCTGTCTTTGTGACATCCCTGGATGCTTGAGCAAGAGTCATGTATGTACCTCCTGAGATGGCCATCTTCCTCAAGATAAGTCCACACAAAAGACCTTTTCCTGGCCATTATCAGCAGCTTATCCCTCTCTCATTGCCCCTGGCCTTGTCCATCTGTGCTCCTTAAAGGATTTCACAACCCTTAGCCAGGATCTGTCCATCAGTGTCCTCCACACAGAAGGTTTCTCTATCTTTGCCCAGCACTTGCATGAACTTGTTCCTCAGCAAACTTTGAGTCAATGATATAAAAGAATAATCTCTTACACCTCTCTATTTGGTCTTCCCCTAGGCAAAACAAAAACATGGATGTGAGTATTCTGGAGCTTTGGGAAAATCTGGACTGCAATCCAAGTGCTGCAGTTTTGGCCAGCTCTCACCTAGAGGAAGCATTAACCTTCGATCTCCTGAGGTCTGGGATATCATGGGGTCATACAAATATTGAATTAAAAATTGATGGGTTTAAATAATCATACTGATGGAAAAATAATTATGTTTTCCTTGTGCTGAAGGAAAATATGTACTGAAGTAACCAGACTTCTAACCAAAGGCATCTTAAGATTACATAAAATCATAGACTTTGTTTTATGAAACAAAAAGTGTGGTTTTAAATGACAAATATTTTTGCTTCTATAGCATACCGCAAAGTTGGCACAGATATTGTACAACCGAAGTTTCTAGCCGTAGCACTTGGAAATTATTGGTATGTCTAACCTTTTAAAAGATGTTGATAAACTATTCAAGTCATGATCTTTGTGACAGTAAGAGAAGTGACCTTTTCAGACCCAGATTTTAACAAATGCCACCAGTGAATGTACTGTGTGCAATTATTAAATCGTTAGGCAAAGCAAAGGCTGAGACAGCACAGCTGTTAACAACAGTAAAATATCCAGTGAGAAATACAAAAAAGGGATAAAGTTTGCTATCAGATCTGAATGATGATAATAGTAATGATAATCAGATTTAAAACATGCCTGATAGTACCCATTCTTTGAGATGGGTTCATACTTCTTTTAAGCTTTGGCACTTTTTTCTTAGATAAGCAAAAGCAGGGCTTCTGCTACACTGTGTGCTCTGTTGTTAATGCATATAGCAACTTGCAGTTTACAAAGAACTGTTTCCTCTCCTGGTAGTCTTCATCCTCTGTGGTTAAGAAAACAGTACTTCCAAACAGTTGGGGTCAATATTCAAGCTGATGCTTCCTGTTATTTGTAGCTCATCAGATGTCTATTCCAGTGTTTTCAGGGACTTTTTTAATTAACCAAATCCCATACCCAGTCAGGAGTAAGCACCAGTATGTGTTTTCCTGATGTAATTCATGTGTGATCAGTTTTGCAGATGATATTAACACTGAAAATACATACACTCATAGGCCATAGGCAACTGCAAAGCAAGCAGGTACCAATAAAGTCGCGGGAGCAGAGTCAGTAGAGATGGGATACTAATGGCTGCAATATCTTCCGCTCAGTGGGAATAAAAATAAGCAGCTCTGATATGAAATAAGTGGGAGGTAAAAACAAGCAAATGCACTAAAGACTTTTGAAGGAATTGATTTCTAACCTCTCTCCTTCTTTCTGTCCTTGGTCTGGTGTTCTTTTCTGCTGTTTCTTTTTTTCCTCCCAGAGCTAAGGAAGCAATGTTGCTGTAGTGCAGAAGACAAAGAATGAGAGGAGAAGTTTTTCTGTTCGAAATAACTAACTACTCTTTTGTCCTGCAGCCAGCAAGGTGGGCTAGGATACAAATCAGAAATAGTTTATTGTTTTCTGGGACGAGCACTAGTTTGAAGTATAATTCGATTTACAGAAAAGGTTAAATTTCACACTCCTGTACAAATGAAGTGGTATTTTGCTAAGGAGGTGTATTTCCATGAGCATGAGAATCAGCATGAAACAACACCATTCACTGCTTCTTGCTGTGTCTGATTACCACTCATTACCACGTTCTTATTTCCTTTTGTAAAAGTGTGTACCATAAGAAGAAAGAGCAGGATCAGCAGATGACTTACATAAACGATCTGCATTAAGGTGTATGGCATGTCTTGGAGCTTTTAAATGTCAAGAGCTCTCATGTTTTATTTATAAAGCAGTTTTAATAAGTATTTTAGAACTCCATGGAAGTACAGTCCCAAAGCAACATCATCTTTCCTAATTTTGTTCTCTGCACAGTAGACACGTTCCATAAGCCCCAAAGAATTAAATGGCACCCAAGTCCATATCAGAATATCCAAGGCATCATAAGGTTTTGTGGTTCAATATGCACAGTTGGCTCTGCAAGTCATCTGTTACGCATTTTGAAAAGGAAATAGGTTGAGGGAGTGGTGAAAATAAACCATGTTAATCCCCCAAAAATTCAATACTAGCAGACAACAGTTAGGAAAGGAAGAAAAACTAAGTAATATTCTCAGATCCATGTAAGAATGTGAAGAGGAACATATTCTATATTTTAGATCGGTTTTACATTAGTAGTTATAGCTACCTGTGGGTGAATAAGGTTTAACGAGTAGAAGATCTGAAGATACTATGAGCTGAGCATCCCAGTGAGTATGAGAATAAATGTATTGATATTACATGGTAGAGTGTTAACCATAAATAAGCATATGTTGGTTGAATTTTCCCCAGGGAACATGTATCTGTTCAGAGTGAAACGCTTCACAGAAATATATTTCCACACTATTTTTTTCCCAGGTTTGGGGTGAGGAATATTTTTTCCCACATCTTTCAAGAGAAACAAGAGATCTATTTAAGAAATTTCCTGAAGCAAATGTTTTAGTTTTATTGGTTGGAATGTTTCTTTTTTTCTAATTTTTAAAACTTTTTTTTTTTTTTACACAACAATATTGAAAAGATAGAAGAAAACATCTCACTGTTATTAATTTACCTGATGTTACCATAGAATCTTGTCATCTGAAGTATTTTGTTTTGTGGTTATGTTTAAAATAAATTTAAAAAAAAACAGCAAACAAAACCTTGATTTTCTTCTGCCTATTGGAGAACCTCAGTTGTCAGTACTTTGGATGATTTATGTAAAGAGATCTTGGCTCAGCATAGTTCTGTGTTCTGAGTGAATTGCTGAGTTTCAAGTTTTTTGATATTTGATTTCAGTGTATGCTAATCTGCATGTTTAATTTCTAGAAATCTACTCCATTTTAACTCTTGAATGAAGTTAATGGAAACAGGACAATGACTTGACTATAATACATATTAAAAGTAAAACAAAACAAACAAAAAACCCAGTTCAAAGCTGTATATAGTAACATATACATGAATTTGTTCTTTGAAGACTTCTTATAACATTTCAACTATGACACACACTTATCTGCATCAACAAAACTGCATGTTTTCACCATTCTAGTTGGTATCTTACTTATATATTATGAAATATTTGTTTGTAATTCTAAAGGCAGGTCAGCTTGTTTCTGCTCCTTCAGCAATTTCTGCACAGGTAATGACCATTCTGTCATCTCCCTTGACCTCCCAGCATGCCAGAACCTACACAAGATCACCAGAGGGCTGATGCTTATCACTGGGGGGAGTCCAGAGGTGGTCTGGGAACCATGAACTCACAGACTATAAATTCTCAACTTCTCAAAGCCCTTGTTCAAAGGGCAAAGTAAACCAGGCTTATAAATCCCTAGTAATGCTCATTTCAGTTCCCTCACCCGCTGCCATCTTTTTTTGCAACAGTATTTAGTATACATTTATCCCTATGGAGTTCCTCATGTTATTTTAATGTGTTTTTCTTCATAAGTCACAGATATTTAAATAATTCACCCAATTGGGTTCCTTAATAAATAGCCTATCAACAATGCTTAATCTCCCCTTTGAGAGGTAAATTTCAAATAAATGGCAATATGAAAGCCTACAGGTAAAATTAGTACTTTGTAATTTTACCTTCAGTTCCAATTGCAGTAACAAAGCTGCATTTTTTTCTACTGTGAGGTACTGCACTAAGCTGTGAATCTGCAACACTCTCAAACTGCTCACTTGGGAAGTGAACCAGTCGGCTAACATGACTTGGAAGCTTCCATTAGCTTCCGTCCCATGAGTCAAAGATTCCACCTTCAGATCTCTGACAACCTTTTTCTAAGCAGAGTATGAAGACAAGCTGAATATAGAAATTAAAGCTTTTCAAAGATAAGAGATCGTAATGAGCACTTTTTCAAAATAGGATAGGTGAACAGAAGAAATAACCTTTTCAGCTTGTTTCCTGTGGATGTCAGATTTTTTCTTCGTACATTATATTTAGGCTTACAGAATGAGACAAGGCAGATTACGCTGGATCTCCTTGGTGTAACTTCTTGTACCTCAGCATCTCAGCTTCTGTCACACAAAGCACTGGCTTGATCCACTGCAACAGTAGGCAGTTACTGCTTGTATCTGTATCCCCAGAAGAGTACATATCAAAGCAGCGTAACAATACAGTTTTATTTTAAAAGGGCTTCAGAAACAGCATCTTTACAGGATGGCTATAACTCACCCATTTGTACATTCCTCATATCTTAATTAGCAAGCCTAAGCAAAGAGATTGTCATCATGTAGAAAACAATATTTTTAAAGAAAATCTGATGAAAGCCTCCTGCAGCAATGTCCTCCAAAAGTTCCTGCTTCAAGGACTCCTCAACTCAAATGCTACCCCTTATATTCATAAAGAAGGTTTACTTTTGCTGATTTGAACATTGCCTCTTTCAGGGGTCACCAGGACCAAGAACTCATGTAGTTCAGGCATCTCCAGCACGCAAGAGAAACCCAGAAGAAACAGAACATCAGAAGATTACATAGCAATCAATCTGAGAAAATCTTCCTAACATTGGAAAAGATGACAGAACAAACTAGCGTATGCATTTTGTGAATTTGCAATGTGAGACAAGAAAAATGTCAGTACAGTTTCAGAGTGCTTGGTGCTTTGGCTACAAGGAATAGAGTGAGGGGGTAGAAGAACAAAGGTCATTTATCATGGTTTTTCTAGCAAGCTCCAGCCAAATGGCCTGGTCTGTGAGGAATCTTTCTGAATATGTGAGAACTATCAGTTATAGGTGTGTGGTTCGACTGGATGATCTTGGAGGTCTTTTCCAACTTTGGAGATTCTATGTCAGAATGCGAGTACAGGCAAGGGTGTGCCCTCACAGATGCTATTATAAGACTTTGAGATATGACTCGGTTATAGACGAACTTGGTGCTAAGTGTTCAATTCCAAGAACCTCAGTTGCTACTCAGAAATAAGCTGAAAGAAGAGAGTTCAGTGAAATAACTCTATGTACTCAAGGTATGCAATGGTAAAAATTAAGAAAAATAAATAAAATTTAGGATTAGATTGTCAGATGTGTACACTGCCACATCTTCACAGCGGTGAGAAAGCTAAGGGAATTCACTGACAATAAATATCTCTCTCAGTAGAGCAGCAAAGTAATCCAAGGCAGATCTGGCATAACATATAAGTACAAGAAGGACTGAAAAATAAAAGTTCAAAGTAAAAGAGAAGTTTGAAGTTAAAAAGGGGGAGAACATGATGAACATTTACGTGACCCTGGGATGAGGTGCTGGGAAGAATATTCTCACGTGCACAGTGCCTCAGACTGAATGAAAATTAAGGTCCCTTTTCCTTAATTTCTCTGAACCACTCAGAAAGACTCTGAGCTTGGGAAATAATGTTATCCCATGACAGCTGTGAAAAGAGGAAGATGCAAAACAGGTCTTTCTCACAGTGACAAGAAAAGAGCTACTGGACAGAAGGACACAGTGCAGTTCTGGATGAGAGGAAGGAGCAATTTATTGTTTAAAAATAAAAATAAGAATCACTCTGATGGCTAAAGGGAAGTAACTGAGCAAAGATTAGATAAGGATCAATAGAAGGAGCTGGGATCAATAGTCTGCAGAAAATAAAGCTGATGGAATGTTCCCGTGAAAAAGAAGAAATGTTTAATGGCTTTATAGACTTGTGCATCTTAAAAAGGGACTGAGGTATGCTTCTGACGAATTGGTACTTCCTCCCTCAGCCCTCGTGGACCAATGGTAAAACTCTTAAAAGAGTGGTAAATTGAGACACTTCTGAGCTATGTGTTGACATTCCTGCAGAATGCAGTAACAAATTTGAATTCATTTTAAACAAGTTATAGCAGCGCTACTAACATCAAATACAAATCATTAAATGAGCAAAGACTAAAACATCTGCAAATGTCTTTCTGTGCAGCAATGCCTTTTCAATAAGTGCCCAGGACAGAAAGAAAAGCAATGTGATGATGTTCATCTAGAGACATATCAAACTGCTCCATGCACAGTTGAGCCCAAGCATTCCCAGAATTTAGAGGTCAGAGCTAACCTCAGATGTGTTCTAGCCTATTGTTATGTTTTATTCTGGCTGACATAAATATCAGGCAATTGAGTAACTACTTTACCGTCAGTTTAACCCCCACTGGAAATACTGAAGAAAACTGCAATGGCTTGAAACAATTGCTTTAATCAGCCACAGGCAGATGAGGATTTGGATTATGGGAAACATCCAAATGGAACCAATTGATTCCAGCAAAACTTTACAGTTGGAAAGCTCTCTGGTGTTAATTTCAGGATTTCAGAGTTGCTGTGCATAAAGAGCCATGTGATGACTGGACCAGAAGCTAATGCAGTGTATTGTGGAGAACAGACATAATGATATTTGCATGATAAGCAGGTGCATGTATGGAACAACTCAGCTGAAAGTAATAAAGACTCCTGAGAACACCAGGTTTTTATGGGACTATCAGACTGAAATCTCATCTTGTCTACTGCTTTCTGCAAGAGAAAAAAAATGAATAAAATTATCTTTTCTCCTTTAATATACATCATCCTGCATGCTCTTGGGGGGGGGG
>PPHD01010997.1:2143-19170 GCA_002909625.1 Bambusicola thoracicus | reverse complement strand
ATCTTGTGTATTGCACTTAATTCACTAAGCATCAGCTGTTCTTTTTCCTTCTTTATTGCTTTTTTGAAGATCACTGCAAATATGGCTTTGCAGACATTTTGCAGTGCTTCAACACTCCTTTTCTTCAGTGTTCAAAGCAGACTTATTTGAAAATTTATGCTTGACTAATGATATTAAATTAAGCTTCTTAAAATGTTCTTGAGTGTGTAATGTCGGTGGCTGACACCATAGATCTGTATAACTTCAGAACCTGTAGCAATGTGTTCTCAGCTCAACATGCAGTGCTGGGTTCCTACCATGCAGTGCAGAGATTTGCACTTAGATCTGTGCAAAACTTACATATATGTAAATTAATCCTTGATTTTCCTGCTGATGCACAATCTGCTTTCTCACGAATCTATTTTGTCTACATGTGTCATTTGAAAATGACTTCTCGTTATTTACATTATTGCTTTGCATTGTGCTGTGTGGCAATATTAGGAAGTTTAGGAAGTGGCTCCTGGTGTGAAGGTGTGTGGGGGTCTTTTGGCTAAATGTTTCTTGCCCCACTGCTGAAAAAGGAGGCTCGGTGATCTGGGATCTCTGCCACCTTGTGCTATTTAATTTGATGAGGTGCAGTTTGGTACTCAGTACCACTGCTGGCTCTAAAGCAGAGAGCTCTTTTCCAGCTCTGGCATCGGGGGCTAGAAAATCACGTGTAAAGAGTCTTAAAGATTAATGAGAGCCAATGTAAGTCATGATATCTACTTGCCATTTGATACGTGGATCTGCAATATTTTCCTGGTCAAAACAGAAAAAAATGTCACGACCCTATACTAAACCAGTGTTGGAACAAAGGGTTGGGTTTCTTAGTCTGAAGATTTAGTCTTTGCAGGGGGTGAGTGTGAGGTCAGGTAAGCAATCAGGAAGGAGCTCAGATAGCAGATGCTGGTGCTGTCCAGCCAGTGTCAGACTACACAACCAGAAAAACAGGCTCACCATCAGAGTGTTACCCAGGACTGTAACAGGAGACACCAAGTTTATGATTTTTAATTAGGATTAAGTGGTAGGAGAAATTACATTTGAGTACCAAAGTCCTGCTCAGTTGGACAGCTCATTTCTGTCTATTCCAAATAGCAGAATGCCGGGCAGTCCTTCACCTTTTCAGCTCTAGCTGTGATTACCATTTCCCGTTTGCCTTTTCAAAGGAAAAATAAGATTACAAAGATCTTTGGTACTGTGAAGTTAACATATATCGTTGTGTTTTCACTCAGTAGAATTTACCTTGGAGCATCTGTGTGTTTAAGCAAGAACATTCAATATCGTCCCTTGAAATCTATTTTTCCACACTGGAGCCAACTATGTCACATTTCATGTATTGTCTCTCCTGTTTTGCAGCACCTGCCCTGAGGGATACATATGTCTGAAGGCCGGGGAAAATCCTGACCATGGTTACACAAGCTTTGATACTTTTGGCTGGGCCTTTCTCTCTCTGTTCCGTCTTATGACTCAAGATTATTGGGAACGCCTCTACCAACAGGTATGAGTGTGTTCTATTCCTTTTTAAAATAGGAAATAAACATAGTGTCTTGTTATAATTATATCTAATAATTAAAGGCAAGAAAAAATTCCTAGTTATTAAGTAAACCGTTCTTGGTGTGTTCTGGACAAGGACCAATTCTAAGTTACTATTAATTTCTTTACTTAGCAGCACTGATCATATGAGAATATATTAGACTGGCTGCTTGGGGGAGAGGGCAGAACTGGAGTTAAGAGCAGGACACTTTGAATTTACCTGAATTTGAGAAGTGTTTGCTATTTAAAAAAAGTCAGCACATCACTGCTTAATGATGTTTGGTGGCTGATGTAGCATGGACTGGTCTTCTGAATCCAGTTCAAAAACAAGCAAACAAGCAAACAGAAATGCACCATGTACTTGGCTATCTATTTTTTCAAGGCATGGCAACAAACACAAATTTATCAGACAGTAAAGCTACCTGGTACTTCTTGGCAAACCCTTTATTGCAGACACCAAAGAGCCAGGGCCACAAATGGGGCTAGCTTACAGCCATGTGTGCAAAGTGGTCTGCTAGTAAATTTTCATTTTAGCATGCATTTCCCAAATGTATGCACACTCTGAAGAGCTGCATGCAATAGTTTGGTACTGAATTACATGCTCTGTTCATGAGCATGTTCATTAAGCATTTACTTCCTCATCTTAAAACTGCCAAAACCAGACAATGCTCATAAGGAAATGAAGAGAGTTTGTCTGTAAAATTCCTTGTTGAAGGAATTAGGGAATACCTTTGAAGGTACCAGGGATTCCTGCTTCAAGTGCAACGAGTCATGCAGTTTGATTTTAGGAGAAGTTATAACAAGGAAATCAAAGATTCTTTGAACAACTGCATTTGCGTGGTGCAGAACTGAATGTACAGCTCTGGAAGGCTGAAACTGTCATAGCAAATAACGGCGAACATCTCTCCTATTATTGGACCCCATAATAGCACACAGTAGTTTCTATCACCACTGTCAAGCTCTTGCATATCTGTAATATAAGCTCAACCTACCATGCTAAACTCCTACTATGCCTATGAACATCTTGAAGAACCGGGCAGTACAGTCAACAGCACCCAGGGTGCTTATTATGAGGCAGATCACTAAATAATGCTTCAGTGAATTACACCCTAAAAGTACCTTTTTTCTCTCCACCAACTGCAAAAGGACCTTCATTGTTGATATCTGAATGGAAATAAGGTGAATCCCTCTTAGAAAATTTCTATGGACCAGACAAGAGTGGGCTGAGCTGTGTGAGCTATTGTTGCAGCTGATTGTAAGGGCATTTGTTCTCAAAGAAAACCTGCAGAAGTGTTTGGTAAAACATTCTCCTTTTGAAAATGAGCTCTAGTGCAGAGCACACAGTTTTTGACTACGGTATGAATATGTACTGTTGAGAAGGTTATTTTGGTTAATGATGTCATCATTTGTCATAGATTCTGTCTGGGAGTCACCAACGCTGGAGATGTTCAAGGAGTGTTTAGGCATTGTGCTGAGGGACATGGTTTAGAGAGAGCTATTGGTGATAGGCAGCTGATTGGACTGGATAATCCTGAATGTCTTTACCAACCTTGGTGATTCTATGGTGAACAAAAGCTGAATTAAATTATATTTTAAATCTACGTTTAAAAAAGAATCAAAGTATCTTTTTCCTTTCAAAATACATTGTAAACAAGTCTTAGTGATTTTACCTTTGTACTTTTAGACTCTCAGATCTGCTGGGAAGATCTACATGCTCTTTTTTATGCTGGTCATCTTTCTGGGCTCGTTTTATCTGGTCAACCTGATTCTGGCTGTGGTGGCCATGGCATATGAAGAGCAGAACCAAGCCACTATTGCCGAAACAGAAGAAAAGGAAAGAAAGTTTCGGGAAGCCATGGAGATGTTAAAGAAAGAGCAGGAGGTAGGTTAACTGTATGATGTGGCTGTCCTTGAGTAGCTTTAAGATGGCACCTCAAGATTCAAATTCTCTGTTTCAGCATAAGAGTTTGTTTGAAAGCAGCTTGATGTTTATTGTCATGGACAGAGTTATTATAGTCCTTTCTAAAAGAAACATGACGATTCTTCCTGCTCAGAGTGAGGCCATTGAGTGTTTACACATTCAGAGTTGTATTGGTTTAACTATAACTGTGTATGCCAGCAGAGGAATTTATATTCGTTGACATATAGAACGTATTCATGATGATATAACTACATCTGCATTCAAGAACAGAACAGCTGTAGCTTCAGCTGAACCTCCTTCCACCACATCTTCAGCCCACACTCATTTTCACAGTTTTGTTTACACTGCCGTGAATATCCAGTTGTCTGATAATGGAGACAAAGGTGGATGTTAACACATGTGAAGTGTACATGACATTGTAACTGAACAAGTGAACGGATGGATCTTGAGGTTAAACTTTGCAAATTTTGTAAAGGATTTGTCTTTAATGCTGTGTTGCAGTTGCCAGCAAAACAGGGAGGACAAAATGTGGATGTAGCGATGTAGCCTTAATAACACCAATTAATTTGCCTGTGGTTTGTGTGGGGTTGAAATCCTTTATTAAACAGTTGAAGAGAACATTTTAGGTGCTGTGATCAGGAAGACAATAAGAAAATTAGTCTGAAATAACATGCAACAGTGTAGTTGAGAGAACTAAATCCTCGATACACAATATAAACTAATATACATAATTTGCTTTTGGGTACGTGTGGCTTCAGGACCTAATACAAAGCCCATTTAAATCCTTGTAAAGAAAATAGAAAATGCAATTCATTCTTCACAAAGTGCTAGCAGAGGCTTATGCATGGCTTATGTCCTTTTAAAGATCTATTTTGATGGTTTAAGTAATAGGTAAATGCAATTTAGTCTGTATATGAACAGAGTAACTTTATGCCATAACCTTAGGGAGCAAAGTGAACTCCAGCTTGTACCTGTTTTGTGTAAATTTTCATGTCTTTTGACTCCAGCTGAGCACTTCTTAATAACAGTCAGCTTTGGTAGCCCCAGTTATAATTAAACATATTTAAGCATTTCCTTTTGAAGTCTTTGATTTTTGTTAAACCTGTATGTACGTACACAGAAAAAGAACATTAAGGCCTGAAAGTCAGTATGTGTCAAAATGAAGGTTTCTCATGCAAACGTAAATTGTCTCCATTTTTCTGTGTGATTTACAGCATGGTCTTCTCTTTAACCAGCCGTGTCTCATTTTTCCTGTGTCTGGTTCAGTACAGAGAGTTGACACTGTGTGACTCAAGAGCAGTTCTTGAGTTTCTCCTCGTTTGCTCTGTAGCCTTAGGCCAGCTCAGGAAGATTTCCAGACTCAGGCTTTCAAAGACTGCTTCAAAACCCAAATGACTAACATCCTCTGAGGTTTTTCAGTGCCTCCTGTCACTGCTCAGACTCTGTGTATGCTTCAGAACTACTCATTAGTATTTGCAGTCCTCCTGGAGAATTATCTCATTTTTGTGGAGAAGCAGCTTACGAATACAGAGGACGGGATCCAATGTGTTCACTTGTTTGGGCTGTCTGAATGCCCAGGAGCTGTCACCTATGGCTCTGTACCTGCAAAATGAAGTTGTCCATAACTACATGTGAAGTTTGGTTATTCTGTGAATCAGCCCCCAACATCTCAAGCTGAGCATCCTGAAGAAGATGCTCAGCAAAGCGATTTGAGTGGTCTGCTATGCCACATGGCTTTCAGATGTCCTTTGCTTCAGTCAGAGCTACTCGGTTTTAATTTTGCTCTTCAGGCCCTTATCTCAAGTTCTTTGTTTTAGCTTGCTCACCATACCACTAGATCTCATCTTAAGTTCTGTCTTGGGCATAAGTGCCATGTCAGGGCTCACCTCAGCTACGCTATTCTCCCATCCTTCAGCCACCACCCATCCTTGCAGGACATGCCTGCTCCCCATGTCCTTCCCTGCCCTGGGTGTTAACAGAGGTTTGCAGGGAAGGGGGACAGGATGCTCAGCTCAGCCACTGGAAGCCAATCAGGAAGAACAGATAGGCAGGATGTGGGCACATCCTCCATGCCCTGAGGAACAACTTGGTCCAAATCCTTTTTCAACAACTGATGCAGAGCAGAAAGCAATTTCAGCCCAAGCAATGGGTAAGAAAGTGCTAGGAAACTGAAATTAGCTTCTTTTTCAGTAAGAGTACGGTGAGCTTAATAGCACAACCTGCAATATCTTCTAGATCAATGCAGTATGATGGCAATCTGAAGGGAAAACTGAAACTCTTCAGACCAGCTTTGATGTTGCTCAGTATAAAGAGAACATAGATATAACTGATAGACCTTGCTTGGGGACCATCGGTCAATTTACACACCTGTTCTAACACATTCCTAAACCTGAATTTAACGCTGGAAGACTTGCTGAATCTTTATGAAGAGAAAGAACTTCAGTGCAGCAATTAAATCAATTGATTAAAAAAATATATATATATTCAACAAAATGCAGCAGCCTAGACTGATGTCTCAGCCCTCCTCCCTGCTCTGAGCAGCTTGCTTATGAAAGATATTTCCCATGGGAATTAAGTTTTGTTGTGCTCTCAGCTTGATAGAGCTACCGCTACTCCTTGAAATACATGATTGATTCTTTACACGACTGTTAAGTGCCTTCACTTTCTTTGGACTGATGCCTGTGGGAGGAAGGGAGTATTTTGCTGCGGAGAGCTGATTGCCTGTTTGATTCTAGTGGCTTGCAGACAATAGCACTGAGGATTCATCTGTTCCTCCTGTTCTTGGGAACCTGGAGAGGATTTTTATTTTTTTTGTTTCACTCATTTTATATACTCCATCTGGGGCTTTGCAAATGGGCCTGTCTGAGGGTCACTGATGTGGCTCCTGCTGGGACACGGCACCTCCAGTCCTGACCTCACGCTTTGTGCAGAGCTGGCATCCTTGGGGATGGGGACCCAGTGAGCTGGCGTGGGCTGTACCTTCCTCTCTGCCGGTATCGATTCTTCCTCCTGCTGCTCATTTGCTTTCAAGGCTCTTGCTTTGTTTGCTCAGGCTTTTGCAGTCAGCTTCTGCTGGGTTCCTAGCGGTTGGTCTGTTATCAGGCAGCTCCTGCCGTGATCCCACCAGATAGCAAGCACAGCACTGAAGCACACGACATAGCAAAGTCCACCTTATCTCCAGTTAAGCCCATGGTTTTCTCCTTGAATCTCTCATCACAGCTGCCTGTGCTGCTGCTTGGGATAAGTGTTTACAAAGACGTGGCAGCCAAATTGCCTGCTGCTCCTACCATCTCTCCGTGACAGCAGAAGAAAGCACAGCCACCAACTTGGCTTCCCTCTTGCTCAGCCTCCTGGTTTGGTTTAAGGGGCTGCAGTCATGGGGGATATTGTTCTTGACCCCAATCTTTTGGCCACCAACAGAAGTGCTGCTCCAGCAGGAGTGTGTGCACACAAGCTGTTTCTCTTGTGAAGTGTTGAGATTTATTGCTCGTGAGCTCTCCATAAATCAGATGATTTTATTAAGCCATTCCTATTTTCCATCACAGGATGTGAATGGTGGACCTGCATGTGTGCATCTGCACTAGGAACTTGGCTCAATTGTTTATTTTCCTCATGACTAAATTGTGAGGTTAGAAACGGGTTAAGAACAGCTCCAGACATATGAGGTAGTTTTATCATTAATGACCTCCTCAAAATTTTAATTCATCTCATGTACAAACTTAAAACGTAGAACAAAGAATGAGTGATCATTAGTGCTCGCTGGGATCTGAAAGTCAAATCATAATTTTTGTACCTTCTACCATCTTCTCTTTTAGGCACTAGCTGCTAAAGGGATTGACTCAATGTCCCTTAGCTCCCTGGAAATGTCACCTTTAGCATCCAAGAATGCCAAGGAAAGAAGAAACAGGAGAAAGAAAAAGAAATCTTTGGGGGCAGAAGAATATGGGGAAGACCAGAGGAATTCCAAGTGTGAATACGATGACGGTCAGAGGAGAATGGTAAGCCGTGGTCTGAAACCACTTCTTTCTCACTGCACTTGCTGGGTAGGCCAAGCTCTGAATATGCAATTAAAGCTGAAACTTCCAGCTGGAGAGAAGAATCAATATTTAATGTGACGACTGACCTGGAGATGGCGTGTGTTAGAACTGTGAAAGGAAACATATTAGTACTTTCTTTTCAAAATGAATTAGAAATGCTCACTAAGCATTCTTGGGAACCTGTGAACCTATTTTGTCTCTCTCTCTTTTTTTTTTTTAATTATTATTATTATTATTTTTGCTTCAGGATCCCCTCACAGCCTGATTTATTTTCTTACTCTAATTTCATTCATCTGATTATATTGGTCCATTCCCTATTAGAGTCAAAACACTCTTAGAAGAAACCTGCAAAGCTTAAAAAGAAAAGAGAGGAGCAGAAAAGGAGAAAACGTGCCTCTGAGGGCATTTTTAATGATATATCAAGATGATATTAACATTTTTCTATTCCTTTGCTAGTTGCCTCCAAGTCAAAACTTTGTGGCACTTGTTTCTACTGTACGTAACAGGAACAAAAATAGAGTGAGACTGTTGTTAGATAGGGTTTTATATATAAATGATACTGACATGCATGAATATGAATCTGCACATGCTGTGTGTATCAAATGATGGTAAATAGCTTCAGATAATTTGTTTCTGCTTAACTAAGGGCAAAGTTAAAATCAGTGCTTTTTATTTTTGTTTGTTTGTTTTCTGAATAGCCATGTAATGGGCTAAGTCTTCTCCTATTTTGTTGTCAGTGAATTTAGGGGTACTTGGCAGCCATAAAAAGCTGATAGAAAACAAGTAAATGATTTAAGTAAATGTGACCAATTACGGACTCCCAAGCTTATAAGATTTATGCAGAGCTGTATTTCTGTAAATAATATACTTCTTCTTATCTTAATAGTTTTTGTTTTCGCCTCATTGGTTGAGTGGGTTGTGTTACAAATTATACCTTTGTTAAAGCCAGAGTTGCTCCCTAGCTTCATTCTGGATGGATTTCAAGACTTTACATACCAGAATGATCATGGTTTGGAGCCATATATTGCCAGTATGTTCCTTAAATTATTATTTCTTGTTTTCACTTTTTGCCCCTGGATGTCATATGTATGAGAAACATGGGAGACACATTTCAAAGCTTATAGTAAATCTTCTCTGCAAGGCAGTGTCTGGCATGGTTGGAGGGAGTAAGGCTGAGTCATCATTCAGATGCAATCTGAGCAGCTGGAAGTGTGTTGCCATCAGAAATCAGTCTCAATGACTGTGTCATGGAAACCCAGGCATGGATTATTATTATTTATTTATTTTTAGCAGTTAAAGTTTGGTAGCAATCTAAATGGCTTGTTTTTAGTTAGAAGGAGCCTTGTTTTTGTATGCTTCCTTGTGCCATTGTCACAGAATAGCATCATTACATAATCCGGTGGCGTGAGCTCCAGTGCAAAAAGAAATAATGCTCATTTGGCCGTGCTGGTTTGTGGAGATCTGACCTCGCTTCATATATACTTGGCTCATGAGAAAGTTCTGAAGAAGCTGAAAATTCTGTGTGGGCCGTAAAATCAAAAGTATGTTCTGCCTAAATGCTCTTACCATTAATTTCCTCTTCATGGTATGAGGGAAGGGGACAGACTTGAACTCCTTATGCATTTTCTGAACATCCTTTTCACTCTGTCAGGGTTTACATGAGTTTAGTGCTTGGCTACGTCTTACTGGTGCTCTGTCAGAGTTGCATTCTCACCAGCAGACGTCAGAGTGGATCATCAAGGCTGACATTTAGATGTAAAGGAGATTGCTGTATACTGAGGTTGCCTACGCCTCAAAGCAGCTATGTGTGTTGGGGTAATCATTCTACAAACCAATAAATCATATTCCTCTTCTTGCTCTTCTTTTTTTTTTTTTTCTTTATCACCTTCTTCCGTCGTATTCTGCTTCTTCTTCTTCCCTCTTCTTCTCATTTTTTCCCACAGTTCATTTCCTGCCCTATTTCTTTATCTCTTGTTCTCCCACTGCAACGTTCCTTCCCCAGCTGTTATGAAGATGTGTGATAAATGCGGTGAACTGGAGCTGGATCCCCTTCCTTGCTCCTGTCTTCCACTCCTTGTGCTGCCTTCCCAGGTCCTTTGGCACTGATCATATGGGGAGGGAGTAGAAGCAAAGGAAGCATCACGCTACCAGGCGAATGCCGCCTTGACCCTTCCTATTTCAGTACATCTTTAACTGTTGAGTACTAGACAAATACTTAATGGCTAGGACTGATTTTCCAACCTCTTAACTTTGCAAAGGTTGAATACATGTAATTAAATCTTTCTCTGAATCGCTTGATTTAAAATGGAACCTATTATTCTCCCCAGACCTTCCTCGCTTCTCAAAACATGTTGCAAAATGTTGTTTCTCTTTCCCCTTTTTCCTTTCTGGGGGTTTCTAGACTCTCCTTGGCATTAGTTATGGTCCCAGTGCAAACTTGGTGAAGCGCAGAACCAGCCACGGAAGCATATTCAGTTTCCGACTCCGTGGTAGAGACACTGGCTCCGAAACAGATTTTGCCGATGATGAGATCAGCACCGCTGGGGAAAATGAAAGCCACCGGGGCTCTCTCTTAATTCCAAGATCTGGGAGACGTCCGAGCATTCAAAGTCAAGTGAGCCATAGTTCTCACCCTACCACTCCCAACTACACCCAGACGGGCAAAAGGAACAGCTCAGTGGATTGCAATGGTGTGGTTTCCCTGATAGGAGGAGGCACCGGGGCACTCAACCCAGACCCTACTTCTCCTGCAGGGTTACTGCTCCCCCCAGTTATTATGGAAAAACCTGGGACAGGCGATCTGGTGAGTACTTTACAACTTTTGTATGTGATTCATGCTCTTGTTTCCTTCTGAATGTTGTTGGAGTTTGCTGTAATTTATTTACACAGTATGCAATCTGCAGCGAGAAACTTACCACCATCCTAGGCAGGGTGGGAAGACAACAGGCTGACTCACATAGTGACATGTGTCTGGTGCCACATAAGTTCACAACTTCGGCTGAGACTTGCCCTTCAGAGCTGACTGGAAGAAACAGGAGTTGGACTCGACAGTCCTTATGGGTCCCTTCCAACTCAGGATATTCTGGGATGCCGTGAAAGGACTAAATACTGGATTCATACGCATTTTCTTTTCTTGTAGGGGTATTTTTCAAGTTGGCTCCTTTGCCACTTGAATATCTGCCATTTTGCGTTGGAGAAAAACAATGCTTTTAAAATGATTCTGTATTCAGCCTTATCATCCTGAGACTGCGTTTTCTCTCTCTGTTTTTTATCTGTACACATCTAACTTCTGCTCTTCTCTGTAGCTGCTTGTGGAGGGCTGTTCTTACTGTCCTCAAGTAGTTCCCAGAAAGTTCTAGCATCCAGTTAGGACAGATGAGCAGATGATCAGAAGATTTCCAGGATCTTTGTTGCAAAGCACCGTTATTGCAAAATATTTCTTAAGGCTGGAAGTAAAACTATTAAGACTGATACTGTTAAGACATAAGATATGAATTCACTTGGAAATGTATGGGATGCTGTTTTGAAAATAGCTTCTTCACAGGCAGAGGAATGATGACCGGTTGTCATATGATGGATACGGTGGGAATTTATCTCTTTTAATGTAGATATCTACATTGGAGCTCATCTCTCTCAATGATCTTTAAAGCAATGAAAGTCTAGTCACTATGGTGAATGTGGGCAGGATTTATTTCATCTTAGAGATCTAAAATGCATTGGAATAATCTCTGTCCCTAAAAGTGTCTATTTCTGTTCTTTGAAAACAATAAGAGCCCAGAGTGAAAAACTCCATATCGCAGAGGTCTTAACATAGGTGAGATGAAACCCACCTAGAGTAACCACATATCAAAAATGGATTACGTTGAGAGGGTGAAAAGCAAGTGATGTTCTAATGTGCATTAGTCAAGGTATTTCCTGAAAAGAAAGGCAAATGAGATAGATCCCAGCTGTGGTGTCAGATTATCAGTAAATTGAGAGGTAGCTTTCTTTTCTCTGTAGAGAAGGCGGCTTCTTCCCTTTCAAGCATTGGTCTGAATTTTTTCCTCACCTATCTGAGCACTCCCTGTAGCCCTTCAAATAGACTCTCGTGCTATAAATGCTAGAAGGGGCTGTTCTATGCATGGGAAGCTATGGGAAGCATGGTGGTATGAGAATTATTTGCTTTGTTGACAATACTGGGGCCATTGCTGATAATTATACTGATAATTCTCCAGATGTTCACAGTCATTTAGGACTTCAGTACTCCCATTTGCACTCTTTGCATGCAAGAGAGACCAGTCCTGAGAGGGGTCTCTAGACTACAGAGCAATAGACAGGTTGAAGATGGTGGGCTTTTATTGGGATTATGCTTGCAGCATAACAAGCTGCATGTTAAAGGAACTGTGGAAGAAGGAGGTTGTGCATCTTTAAAAAAAACAATCTGAATTAAAGTAGAAAGGCTTAAGTAGATGAGCAGTGGAATGTCCCCTTTTCTCTGTAAGACAAGCAGCTGTGCAGCCTGCTGAGGCTCTCGTAGCTGTCAGAAAGCTCAACAAACCATGTGAGCACTCAAGCTTTTACGGCAAAAAATGGTATTTTACAGGATTGGGCCCTGAGGTGACAGGGAGACTTTGAGCTCTGCTGCCGTTTCTTTTCGTTTGCCAGCTTCCTGCCTTTTGAAAATGGATGTTGAAAATGAAATGGCCTGAGTGTGCAAGCTCACTAGGCAGTTCCCTAGTCATCTAGGAAATAACACCCAGACACTATAGTAACAGATGCTTGGTCATTGATGCAATGTGAAGGATGTTGCGTCTCCTGCAAAACTGGTTTGGTATCTAATCTAGCCAGAAAATGTGAGCTGGAGTTAAAAGCTAATTGGAAAGAAGCCCACTGCTGTACAAATGCATTTGCTACAGAAACCATGAGAGCTGGGCACATATGTGCAGCTGCAGCTGTGGGGCACAGGCAGAAGGAAAGAGCACACTGAAAGCCTTAGTATGTTCAGAGATAACACCTCTGGGGCTCTGTGTTGGATTATTTTTGCTATCTTCTTGTTAAACTTTTGAAGTTAAGTTTGTTCCTGCTTAGTAGCTCTGGCTTCTTTTTATTTTCTCTTGGGGGACGTAGAAGGAAGATGTTACAGGGTGAAGCTGAAGTTAGCTTGTTAACCCTACCAGCCCCACCGCTGTTGTTTCATATGAGTGTAAATCCATGGTGAGAAAGGACCCACTTCTGCTATATCTGCTCCATCTTCCATGAACAAGAAAACAAAGAACCAGTTCTTTTCATGGAAAGGAATCGCCTGTATATTGTGTCCAACCTGCAAGACGTTTCTGCAATTTTAGCCTGTTGAATTTACCCCAGGCAGTGCAGTTGGGACTGGGATGAACAGCTTTCGTGCCTTTATGCCGTTGCCCTGTTCCAGCTGGTCTGCTTGCCAGTGGGACTTGCTGTGGTGGCAGGTGATGGGACATGACAACATCCACACTGCTCATACCAGATTTTGGGAGAAGTTACCCTGAGAAGTTGTGGCTGTCCCATCCCTGGAGGTGTTCAGGGCCAGGCTGGGTGGGACTCTGGGCAACCTGATTTAGTGACTGATGTAGTGATGGGCAGCCCTGCCTGTGGCAGGGAGGCTGGAACTAGATGATTTTTGAGATCCCTTCCAACCCAAGCCATTCTATGATTCTCTGATTCTATGTAAGTCAAATATGACTTTTAAATGCTCTTCGTTTTATGTTGGCCATGGTTCTTGGCATGGATAGTTGTGAGTCTGCTTCCATGAGAAACTAAATGTTCTTACATTTTCTGTCTCCTCCATCCCTAAATACACCTACTGAAGCAGGAGGAAATTCATGTAATCTCAGTGGATGGTACTTAGACCATTCAGTCCAGTTACGTAGGGTAGTTTGAGTGGTCGACAGTCTTCCTGGTCATGGAGGACACAGTCCATGCAGAATGGCATCCATCCAGTAGAGTTTCTGGGGAGCTGTCCTTGCTGGCACCAAGGGTTGTGCTGCAGTGTTCAAGCTAGAAAGGTCATATGAAGAGTAAAGAAGTGTAATGTAAAAGTATGATCTGCAGACACCCTCCAGAAGCTCTGGGCCAAGCAGTCTGCCTGGATGTGAAGAGCAAGAGGCGCTCAGGTTGGAGGTCTGCAGGGTGCTGGTGGCGGGAAACGTGTGCTAAGTCCAAATTATTCTCCTGGAGATCCCCATGATCCTCAGAGCACTGAATCAGGACTGGCCCTGATTTCCCACCAGCTTTCTTCAAATGGTGCAGCTGCTGATTTCAGCAGGCTTAGCCTGGTGTAAATAGACTGAAAGCTGCACCTGGTTTTAAGTCCTACATTTTTCTTCTCTTGCTTTGAGACTGATACATTTTGAAAAAAAATCCTTCCTTTACTGTTGATAACAATTGTTGGGCTGGAGGTTTGAACTTTCTTTGTTCTTAGAGAAAGTGTGAGTGTCATTTAAGCAACTTCAGGGCACTGTAAAGGCTAAAGTTTCCATGTGCCTGTCTAGAACTCATTTGTAGTTAAGTATTACTCTGTTGTGCCTTGGTATATGCAGATTAGAATAGCACCTCCCTTCACAAGATTCTGATCCATTTGGACAGAATTGGATTAAGTTAATGAGCTGTTATTGGGAGCTCAGTTTATCCATGGGATCTGATGAAGATAAGGAAAGCACCTGTGAATTTATTGAAGGCTAAAAAATACAGAGGATCCCCTCCACTCATTAGAAGCAGAGCAGGGCCACCCAATATGTGATTTTGGAATGAACAGCAAGGGGAAGCTTGGGGCTACCTGGGATCTCCCAATCTTTGCTGAATTTCCCTTCATCACAGCTTTTGTTCTCCTTTAGTAAAATAAAAATGTGGGTATTGATTCTTGATGAGGGGCAAACTGCTTGGGTAAGTAAGCCCTAAGAAGGCAAGGCTGTTTATTGAGGTTGCCAAACTGAGGATTTAGGAGCTTATCTTCAGACTGAATGTTTGTTCTTTTTTGTTGTTTTTTTTAACACAAAAAGAAGAGACCTTGGCTTTTGTTATTTCTAAGCAGAAAGCTGTTTTGCTGACCACGTGGGTTTAAGGGTTTTTTGTTGTTGTTGACCTTAAATCCCCCCCAAGGTAGAATTTCTTTATTTTTTTCCCCTCCTTGCCTTTGCCCCAGGACTGTTGAAAAGGCAAAGTGTTAGCAGTTTTGTGTTCAGAAAAAGGTCAACACAATAAGTCATCCAAACACTGCCACCAAGAAGTCATATGGCTGGAAGCTCGCCGGCTGTCTACTGGGACTGCTGTCATCATGGCTCCAGTTTCTGTTCACTTGAAACTTTACTTTAGCACATCCCAAAATAAGACCACACCTGTGGTAAATTGTTCAGATTTAACATAAATATTGCAAGCTTCTCCAGCTTACTGTGCATCTCTTTAAATAATCAAGTATTCACAAAATTAAATGCCTTTTTTTTTTTAAGGCTGTGTGCTATTATGATCACCACCAATCTCATTAAATACATATGTTTTTTTGTGCCTCTTTGGGTCCATTGTTCATGGTGTGCCCTGTCCACCTCTTTTATGCTTGAAAAGATTTTTACTGCACAAGGAAAATTAAAGCTGTCCCNTTAAGGCTGTGTGCTATTATGATCACCACCAATCTCATTAAATACATATATTTTTTTGTGCCTCTTTGGGTCCATTGTTCATGGTGTGCCCTGTCCACCTCTTTTATGCTTGAAAAGATTTTTACTGCACAAGGAAAATTAAAGCTGTCCCAGTTCCCAAATGTGATCTTTAAAATGCTGCCACATATAAGCCCATCTTTGCGTAGCGATTTTGACATAGCTCAGAGCGGTGGATGCTCAGAATAAAATAATTCTGCAGTGTTATGCANAGTTCCCAAATGTGATCTTTAAAATGCTGCCACATATAAGCCCATCTTTGCGTAGCGATTTTGACATAGCTCAGAGCGGTGGATGCTCAGAATAAAATAATTCTGCAGTGTTATGCATCCTCATTTACATGTAAATTACTGAATAGCATATTTGTCCCTATAGAATTTAGCTAATCCAAAGGAGAAACATTTCCAGTCAATCAAGGAGCAACACAAATAATCTTGTCTTGACAGAGAGGCCTGTATTTAACTCCATTGTGATTTCTCATCTGGATGCTATGGATACTCCCTGCATAACTCTAGAGACCCTTGTTATTTTGCTTAATTTTCATAGACATATAAGTACCATGACCCTTTATGCCTGTGTTGACTCTCTGTATGATGCTAACAGCTTTCATACTGCTGTGCTTGTCCAGTTCCTGGAACTGCTTTGTACCTCAGACTGCAAAATCTTCCAGTTCCTTGTATGAGGATTAGCTATCTCACTACTGAGATAAGTAATAAAACCTGCTCATGGATCTATTCTTAACAAAGAACAAGAGCTCATGAACTTCCCCAAGTAACTTCAGTAATTTCGAAGAACTTATCTGCATGGAAACTTTCTTCTCTGAAAAATATACTCTGTGCTACATTGCAAGCTGATCAAATGTGCCCATTGTCCCTCATCCTGTCACTGGGCACCACTGAAAAGAGCCCCATCCACTTGACTCCTGCCCATTAGAAATGTATAAGCATTCTTTTCTCCAGGTGGAACAGTCCCAGGTCTCTCAGCCTTTCCTCATCAGGGAAATGCTCCAAGCCTTCATCATCTTTGTGGCCCTACACTGGACTGTCTGCAGCATTTCCCTGTCTTTCTTGAATTGGGGAGCCCACAACTGGACACAGTACTCCAGATGTGACCTCAACACAGGATCATCTCTTGCCCCACTGGCCACACTCTCTATAATGCACCCCAGGATCCCATTGACCTTCTTGGCCATGGGGGTAAACTGCTGGCTTGTGGCCAACCTGTGGTCCACCAGGAGACTCAGGACCTTCTCCACAGGGCTCCTTTTCAGCAAGTCAAGCTCTAAACCTGTACTGATGCATGCGGTTATTCTTCCCCAGGTGTAGGACTCTACACTTGCCCTTGTTGAACCTCATCGGGTTCCTCTCCACTCAACTCATCAGGTTCAGGCCGGTCTCTTCACAGATCCTGGCTTAGCTGAATCCTGTAATAAGAGGAATGAATCTAAACGTTTTCTCTCTAGCTCTCTACTGCTACAGTGAATACTCTTTGCACCTGTGAATAAAGGTGGCTTGCAGATAAAGGCCATCAGCCCATGAATTTTGCAAAAGTAGCTCTGCACGCATCAGTGGGAATATATTATCTTACTTGACAGACAAAAAAAATGAAAACTTCTGGGGATGAGGTTGTATAAAAAAGTGCTATTGATATATGCTAAATTCTGGGTCAGAAGTGATGAGAAGTTGGTACAGTTTTAAAAGAGCTAGATGATCCATTGGAATTAGAGAATTTCTTATGCTTCCTTCTATAGACAGAGGGAACTGGCAGAAGAGTTGCTTTGCTGTTTGGCATTTTTGCTTTTCTTAGTTTTGACTTTTTAAAGCTTATTCTACCTTCTTTTCCTTCCTTCCTTTC
>PPHD01010996.1:0-19171 GCA_002909625.1 Bambusicola thoracicus | reverse complement strand
TCCTGGCTAAGGGTTGTGAAATCCTTTAAGGAGCGCAGATGGACAAGTCCAGGGGCAACAAGAGAGGGATAAGCTGCTGATAATGGCCGGGAAATGGTCTTCTGTGTGGACTTATCTCGAGGAAGATGGCCATCTCAGGAGGTACACACATGACTCTTGCTCAAGCACCCAAGGATGTCGTGTAGGCAGGGAAAAAAAGGAGGATAAAAGAGGGTCCAACTACCATGAGGAAAGGGTTTCTGACATCAGATTCCTCGCTACGGAAGGCCTGCATGCTGACACACTCAAAGGTGTCTAACATCAGATTCCTCACTACGGACTGCATGCTGACTGACTTCCCTGGGCCTGCTACCTGAGACCTGCTGCTTCCTCCCAGACTTACTCTGAGGCTTCTTCCTGGACCCACACAGTATCTGCACCCTCTCATTGCCTAAGACCGGCCTCACTGCTCCTGCTCCTGTTTCTTAATCTCACGCCGGGTATACATACATCAAAGAACCTCCTCTCCCTCCTATAAATTGGAGCGAGACACCCACACAATACAAATGGGAACAGCTTAGAATATACAAGCTAAAAATTCTTTTTGCTCCAAAGAGCAGACCCAAGAATGAATTAATATCTCAGAAAATTCCAGTATAGTTTCTCTATGCCAATGTATTTTCTGGATAGTGGTACCATGTGGACCCTGACATTTCCAGGTGAGTGGTTGGAATACAGAGAAGGAGGGAGAGGACATTATACAAACAGCAGAACAGCTTCTTCATGAGTTGCAAAGAAAAGGAGATAAAGGAGAGAAAATGTTAGGAAACCACATGATTTCATGGAAATTGTGTGTCAAAGCCATTGGACTTCTGATTTGGACGTGTACATAAACTATGCACATTGAGTCCATTTAAATATATGACATTTTTATCATTGCCCTCAGTCTCTTCCTATTGTTTTACAATTAGTTCTTGTTTTCCTGTCTTTAATTAAACTGTAAGCTGCTTAAAGCACCATCATGACTACTCCTATTTATACAATGTTTGGCACATGGACTTCGGGGCAGTGCCAAATGTGAAGGAAAAAAAGAAGCATAGGAAAGCAAAGTATTGTAAAGTAAGCTCAAACTTAGAACTTTGTTCTTCTAGACTATATAAACTTTAGGTATTCAGCTCTGGAAAAGTAAAAGCAGAGAGACTAGTGGAAAAACAATCAACAGAGAAAAAAATACAACAATGTATACTCATGCCCAGAGAAATGGAAATATTAGCAGACAAGAACAACCACATTAGAGATCGCAAGCTTGGATCTGTAAAGCAGCACAATGTATGCAGGTGTCTTATAAAAGGAATCCAAGTAATTCCTATGCCTTAGAATAAAGCAAAAATAAACAGTCCCTTTGATTGTTCCCCTGGACTCTGCCAAGGAGCAGATTAGCCTGCAGTTTCAAGAATGATATTTTTGCTCTTCAGTATATTTTGCATATTCAGGAAGGGTATGAGATACTGATCATCTATGAACCTTCACTTCCTGGAGAAGACCCACATCTGAAACAAATTACACCAATGAGATCAGGATCAACTCATTTTTCATTTTCTATATAATTCCAAGGCTTTTTCATCAGTTGAATACTTCCACTGCAATTTGCTGTTAAATTGCGCTAATTAGAAGGCATCTTGTAGCAAGAAAATAGACTTCCATATATTTTCAGATTTTATTGTACAATTTGAATTTTATTGAAGTATTTGAACTTAAGTTATGGTGAAAGAGACAAAAAAAAAAAAGCCCTTTATTTGGCCGAGCACGCATTGCATACCAGATTCTAAACTACTCCTTCAAACCCCTCTTAATTTCTTATTACTTGGAAAATTTTATTTGCCTTTGGTTATAGAAATCTTGATTTCACTCCTGCCATACTCATCCTGTGATCTGTAGGGCTGACCTCTGCACAGTCAGTATTTTTACCCTTTCATTGCTTTTGCCAGAAAAGTGCATAAGGGTACCTAAAAAAATGGTGCTATCAGTAACTACACATGAAAGGTCAAATGCTGATATACACGTTGCATGGGAAAAACAATTAAATAAACAAAACTGTCCCAAATAGGCCATTGACACCGAAGGCTGAAGATGTTATGCAATCTTCCTTTTCCCTAATATTAAGATCTTTCAGCTCTGCGAAAGTACAACACCTCATAACTCCACATGCGCATATCTCAACATAGGCAACTGTGTGTGAACATTTTATACGTCTGAACTGCTTTGATTTGTTTTGGAATATATTACTATCCTTTCCGCAGTAGTGACCTCATCACTCAGCCTTAGCAACTGCTGCTGAGCTGACCGATGAACAGAGCAGAGTGTAGAGTGAATCTAAGCGTTTGACTAGGAGAATAGAGAAGGATGAATGCTCCAGAAAAGCTTTTTCCTGGACCAGGAATGGAGAGTTATGGCAAACAGATGGAGGGAATCAAATCCAAAACACAGTGTGTGACCTATCTCAGATAGAGCCTCCTTGCATTTCGTTTTGGCAAAACTCGAGTATCCCTTATGCCAACAGAATGTTCTTGAGCTGCAGATCTTGTCAGCAGGCTCCAAGTTACAGTCCTCCCCCTCTCAAGACTTAATGGACAAAATAGTACAGCAGTAAATATATTGACTAGATAGAAACACATGCAAAAAGTAACATAACATAAAACAAAACTGCTATTCCAGAGTGAAGAAAAGTCATTTTTGCCTTCCAGCAATGTGAAACCCTTGATTTCACATTGGCCAGAGCAGGCAGCTGTCTAAAGGCTCTTAAAATCCACAGATGGGAAAGAAAATGAACTCTGAAAAGGGCTGTGCCCTTTTGTTAATCTCCCCAAATCAAAGATGGAAACAGGACTCCATCTCTCTGTTTGACAACAGCATGACAATGCCCCAAGTGAAAAATGAAAGAGTCAGTCTTTGCTAACTCTGCCAAGGACTCAGAGACACACAGAAATTTGCTAACAGAGCTATGGGTCAGGAAGTCAGGAACTGAGACAACCAACACAGCATCTGATGGACCAAAGATCCATCACACTTTAACTGCCTCCTAAAAGCGAAAAAATAAAACTGAAGGGGAGGGGTGGGGGGAGGGGGTGGGGAGATAAGAATAAAAAACAAAAACAAAGAAGGAAGGAAGGTGAACTAAAGATCTTGCTAGATCTCAGACTGAAGTCATCCTGTGTGGCCTGCCTTTCTTTGTATAAGTCAGGAAAAGAAACCATCACACAGAAAAAAATGTCATTGATATTAATAGTTATGAGGAGAGTAACACAAAACATTCATGGTGAAGACATTTGAAATTTACAGTCTTTGAGTGTGCCAGAAACTACTGCCCTTTTTGATCTGCCTTCACTGCTTCTCACGAGTGCATCCCCCAACCTGCTTCAGTGAATGCAAACGAGGTTCCCTTAAATAGTCTAAGAAGCTCTTTGCCAGCCCACTCCATTTTGCATGAGATGGCTTTAGGCACAATTGCACTAGCAGGAATGCCAGAAGCTCAGAAAGAGCTGCAACCTTTTAGAGGAGGAGAAATGATAGCAAGCAGCTTGAGGATACCTCTTCAGTAAGGATGTGTACTGATTCATAGCACATGTGGTTGCAAGCAGAACCAACAACTTGTTCCTTTCCAGACCCCTCCTCCTATGTAGATCTTTTGCTCTTATTTTTGGCTGTTCCTACCTGCACTGGGTCTGAATGCTTGTTTGCCTCGGATACAGAGCAGATTTTTTTTTTTTTTTTTTCCCTTTGCTCTTAAAGCAGCACTCATTTCAAAATATATCAAATCTGGTCTTTCTGTGATATTTACAGCTTTCTGCCATCTCCAGATATACTTCTTAGCTCAGAGTGGTGTAGCAAAATTTGCAGACTTATCTCTTTGGGTATGTTTTGGTTTTATGTCTCATGTCAAATGCATTCACAGATACAAAAATAGGAAGCAAACTCTATATCTCCGCACGTATTATTGTACTGGAGCACCTGCCCCTGCAACAAACACCTGTGTCCCTGGCTGCCTTGGAAGGTTCTACCAGGTGTAATCCCCAGAGCCTGAATGGAGTTCACTTCAAATGTGAGATATGCTTGCTTTAGGTTCAAAGCCCTGGGGTGCCACTGGACCTGCACACCTTCTGCTGTAGCAAGCTGTGGCTGAACTGTCACTGCAATGGGCAGTTACTTAGAGCACATGTTTCTGAATCACTGAAGAGCTTAGTTTAGCTTTCTCCTGTCTCTTTGTTATGAGAACTTCCGAGCCTGTTGGAAGAGCCTTGGATTAGGCAAGGGATGGTTTCTATTTATTTTAGATGACTCTTTGTGACTTCTGTTCGGTTTATGTCCTTTCAGGAGTAGGGTGGTGCTTGAAAATGGGGTGATCTTGTCATTCTCAGAGACTTGGATGCTAATGTCCTCCTAAATCCTCCTTTAGTCATTGTAAATTGCTGTAAGTTTTTCTGTGCTGGGGTCTGTTTCTAACTATGTCTTTTTATACTGTGAGAACAATGGGATTCAGATGTTGGGGAGGGCCTTGAGGGACTACTGCAATACAAATAATAGATTAGTACAACATGCCACTTGGAGTGTGAAAATCATGGTATAAAATCCCAACAGATGCATTCCTTTGCTGTTCTGGCAAATAAAACCGAACAGCAAACACAGAAAGTGGATGTGTGTGCACCTGAAGCAAAATCGTCTTTCAGCCGGAGAGAATTCTAGTGGAAACTTTTGTGCCGTGTTTGCCAAGTCCCAGTTGTGACTGTAGTGAGCTGCCTTTCCCACATACCTCCCTCAGGCAACGAAAGAATCAGATGCCAGGATTTTTGCTAGCTTGGCATTACACAAAAGGCCTGTGGGGTGGGTACAGTGGAATTTAGGCTGGGCAGGGAGGCAGGACACACCAGCATGAGTCTCCAGCAAACAATAGCAACAGCAGGATCAAAACAGCAGGCAGAAAGCATATGCACAATTACCAACAGAAAATATCTGGAGCTACAAGGGAATTACATCCTCAGCCTTGTCCCCGAGCAGGATCCCACTGTTGTTAACGTAACTGCTACTGAATCAGGCATGGATTTCACACAGTGAAATACATATTATCCAAAGGAGGAAGGTGAAAATCAGAGGGATTAACCTAAGGCAATAAATTCCAATCAATTCCTTCAGGTTAACAGGGCATTAAACTAGCCGACGTCCAGACTTCCGTCATGTCACAGAAGTACAGGCACTAATGCACAGAAGCAGCAGAACAGAAATTCAGACTAGTTGCCAACAACAGAATTTGGTACACAATGAAGCAGGGAAATATATACAGTCATATTTGAATAATAAGTGCTCAAATGAGAAACACTGAAGAAAAGAGTCATTTCTTTTGCACAGAAACCTTTTACTTAATCTTCCCTTTTAGAGTGGGAGGATGAGGAGGTGACATATAATGGTTTCTGCTGTCTTGATTGAATAGGACATAAACATAAGAAGAGCTAGTCAAAAAGAAGAGCTAATGCTGGGGGTGGGACTTACAGGAAAAAAAAGTCCTCTAAAAATATTGTTTAAAATTTTGAATCTCTGTTTTTTTCTCAGTGCATAGAGAAAAGCATTTTTAATTTCACATATCTGAAGTTCACCTGTTCTGTCTGAGAAGTGTACCTCATGCCTAAAGTTTTGCCCCATCTCTATCATATTCACATTGAAAGAGGAGGGAGGGAGAAGGATAAAAAGGAAAATATGGCAGGCAAAATAGGATATTTAACTTTTGCAAAACTGTGAATAATTTTGTTGAAAAAGAAATGAAGATAAATGGTGTCTGTTGCTGGAGAGGAAACATCTGCATAATGTTCATCACACCTTTAGCAAAGAACCATGAGTAGCTTCATATAGTTATCAGAAATTGTTTTAAACCATGTTACCAATCCTAACACACTCAGGTAATAGCACACAGAACTATGCTCACTCAGATAGTAGCATCCTTTGTGAATTTGGTTATGCTAACATTCAACATTAGAACTCAAAACAGACACACACAGAAAGAAAATTTGTCTCATTTTTTGTAACTAGTCAAATTATTTTGTGAAAATCCTTTCTTCAGTCTGATTCCTTGGGCTCAGGATTTGTGCTACAGACAGAAATACATGGTTTTACGCAGCTGATAATTTTCTGTAATTGGCATTGATTTTAGAGTTTGACCTCTGTCTGCTGCATTCTTAGATCATTTTCTAGTTGGCAATACGTATGCTCCTGAAGTTGAAAAAACAGCTAAAAACCCAACCTGAATAAATGGATCCTGACCATACCATGTAAATGACTGATAATTAGTCTTCAAGTATTCCATGAAAGTTTGAAGTGGGAATTGAATTACATTTAATTTTCAAAGAGGTCTTGCAAATAAAAAGACCTTCAGCATACATGAAAAATAACACATGCATCTCCTTAAAAACATTTTCCCACTCCTCAGAGTGGAGTAGTTCAGGAACTTCCAGCATGGTACTTCCCAGCTTAACAAGTGACAGACATGGAATAGTTTTCAGTTGACTCACAGAAGAAAATTGTCAAGAACAAGGACAGAAAATGCTAGACATTTCAGTAACAGATGCCAAGTTGGATTTCACTTTAAGGTAGCCAGTGAGGAGATTTCCAAAACTGCTCATGCCAATTTTAAGCAAGAATACAAAGACAAAAACCTTAAGCAAGTTTTAAACTCTTTTTGCAAATCATGTGATTTCCATATGTTAGTCTCCCATGATGATCACAGGAACCAGGACCTATAAGAAACACAGCCAAGACTAAGCACAGTTTTCCTTGCTTTCAAAGAGCCACAACATCTCTATATACGTAGGTTGCTCCAAAAGTAATGCCTCCTGTATATTTCCACAGAAACAACAACAGGTGCAAAAAGAACAATAACACTATTTGATAGGGCAGATTTTCAGCTACTAAGCACTGTTTTTCCAATATAGTCACCACCATTAGCTATGTATTTTCACCAGTCATGAACAAGAACCTGCATGCTGCACTCTAAACATCTATACAAGTGGAGATGACCCACTGCCTCATAGCACAGTTGCTTGGAAAATGTTGCCCACACAGTCCATCTTTCATTGGCCTGAACAGATGGAAGTCAGAAGGTAACAAATTGGGTCTACATGATGGGTACGGTAGGACAGTCCAGACAAGACTGCCAATGGGCTCTATGGTCTTAAAACTGGTATGGGGTCTGGTGTTATTGTGTTGCAAGAGAAAGGTTGTCTTCTCTGGCCTGACTCTGGAAGTCTGAGTTTTCAGCTTAGTCAGTATTGCGATGTAATGGTCAGAGCTGATTCCTCAGGTTCCAGGAAATCCAGAAGGATCGCCTCTTTCCTATCCCTGGAGACAATGCATATCACCTTACCCACTGAGGGCTGTGACTTGAACTTTTTCTTCGATGAGGAATTCATATGTCACCACTCCATGGACTGCTGTTTTGACTCTGGCTCACAATGATGACACCACATCTTGTCACCAGTAATGATGTGAGCCAGGAAACTGTCACTTTCAGCCTTATACTGGTTCAGTAGGTCTTAAAAAATTCTTGCATACAGTGTTTTTTCTGTTCCTGTGTGAGCACTCACGGGACCTACTTGGTGCAAACTTTGTGATATTCTGACATTGCCATCATCGTTTCAAAAGCACTGAAGCCAATATTTATATCCGTAAACAGTTTCCTGGTTGTAATCTTCCAATTTGCACAGATGAGGTAATTGAGACACTCTTCATTTCATAGTATGACAGCTGTGCACTGCCATCTGGAATGTGGCTTGTCTTTCACATCACTGTTGCCATTGCTGAACCACCACCCACTGCCTCACTGCACTCACATCCAGTGTTTGGGCTCCAAAAATGTTCATCAAGTGTCAATGAGTGGCAATGGTTGCCATTTTTTCCACATGGAGGAATTCAGTGCTGCACCTTTGCTTCAGATTCACTTCCATATCAGACACCATTGTGTCAGACTGCCCCTCTGTTGCCGTCTGTCACACAGCAATAAAATGTAATGGAATATTTGTGGGAAAGTTCAACCTCTACTGCCATACTGCCAACAGCTGCCTCTGATGTCACAGGCCAACGTAATAAAATAGGAGGCATTACTTTTGGAACTGCCCTTGTAGACTCACATGAAAACTCCTGACATGAATCAAACAGTGAATATCAGGTTATGGTTAAAGAATAAACAAGCAACAGTTGGGCCATCAGTGTTTATTCACTCTTTTTGGAACGTTTGGCCCTAACACAAAGCTGTCTTTCAGCAGGGTCTGGTACAAAAGCAAGTATGACAGATTTAGCAGCAGCATAATGCAGCACTCTGCTGCTGAGATGTGACCATTTGCCAGCAACACTCTTTTCTATAACCTTAATGGACACTTTAGCAGAGGAACAGTTGTTGGTGACAACCCACACACAGATCCTTCAGGTCTACCTGGCACTGACCTAGGATGGCCTCCAAGGCTCGCTTTGTTAAATATCTTTTAATTGATAATGCTTTAATGAATTATGGCAAAATGATGGCTCGATAAATATAAATAGATAACCAAAGTAGCCAGGAATTTTGGTTTGAAGTATGGGAGTTTTATTTGTTTTAGCCATAGAGTATTAAAAACTCTAACAACCCTGTTTTATGTGATAGTTTCTGTAATATTCCAGCTGTCAGCAATTAATTCTTCAAAATCTGCTGACACGTTGAAAGTTTTTTCTAATGAAGTATTGGGGTCAGTGCTAACTTGTTCCTACAGCCGTGAACAACAAGTGAAAAAAGCTCTTGCTCAGACCCAGTCTGCAGCGTGACTCACTGCGCCTTCACATTTCCCAGCTGCTGGAAACAGGAGTGAATGGCAGGCTCATTCTTCAAGAGAGGAGCTCAGCACACCGGTTTGCAAAGGCTGATGACCGGTTCTTTCTAGTGATTTTTGTGCTGATATCGGGCTCGCAATATTCATGTCAGCTGGCAGCCAAGGTGGGTGGGAGAGGAGTGTAAGTAGAGCTGCTCCGGGTTACAGAGTAAACAGAGGGTAAGCAGAGGCCTGACCACTTTGCCTCTCTGCCGGAGCCAGGCTGATTGCTGAAACCATTAGAGCTGCAGCCCTGGCAGCAGGCGGCTCTTCAGCCTCCAGGCCACCATAAAACAGGAGCTCCTTTTTTCCACAAGAAGAAAAGGCTAGTGTCTCTGAAGCAAGCACTTTACCACATGGGCCTTTTGGTGGAGAGAGAAAGCCTGACACTGTACTTCAGAAAGGAGTGGGGGTTGGGGGGGGTTGTGGAGAAAAAAACCTGCTCTTTTTCGGTGCTGGTGTACAGCCTTCTTATTTGTCAGGGAAGCAAAAACAGATGGCACAAATAATGCAGGCAGCACAAGCATATCAGATATGAAATATCACTGCCTTATAGTTTCTTTTCTAAGCAAGCTCTTTCTGCGCAGCTGTGACTCAGAACTACCTCCACTGCAGGACAGTGCTACCTTTTCCAGCCCCAGATCTCAAGACATCTCATGCAGAATCACAGAATCATAGAAACACTCAGGTTGGAAAAGACTGTAAAGATCACTGAGTCCAACCACAACCTAACCATACTACCCTAACTCTAACAACCCTCCACTAAAAAAAAAAAGTATGCTAGAAAAAGCATACTTCAGGTAAGGAAGGGATGTTTCTCCACCATGTGGCACACCAGCACACTCAGCCTTCACCAAAGCCTCCCAACTCTCCTCTGATACACTTATTAACATACTGCTAATGATAAACATCAACTCCATTTTACCTATACAGGGAAGGCGAGTCAGGAAAAGCTGGGCTTGTCAGTCTACAGATAGAGATGAACACAGTTGTCCTCTCTCAAGGTCCATCTTGTAGCATGTTACACCTCGCACAGTGGCAGATTCATAGTAAGAGGCCTGATGGAAACATGAAAATACTTCGAGACACCTAAATGGTGGGACCTGCTGTTATATACTGCTATCATGTAGTGATTCTGTGATTGCAACCTATATTTACACAGCTGGATCTGCATGTCAGCAGAGCCCACAGTTGGGATCACAGCTTCATAATTATATATACATACATGTACATTTACACTTCTGCTGTAACTGATAGGATTTTAACAGAAAAGAAAAAAAAAAAAGAAAAAAAAAAGAATCAGTATTTATTATCAGATAGCTGTTTCAGAGTAATTCAAAGGAACCGGAGTCCTTTTCTTCTGTATTCAATTTTTTATATTGTCAAAATTATTTACTCTTTGAAATTTTGACTTCTCAAACTACAACATATCTGATTCTAGCAGATGTGTTTCAATGTTACTATGATTCTCAATCATATTTCCACTGACATAACTGGAAGTAGAGATACTGTGACAGCAAATCACTTGAACATTACATGTCTAACATTGATTCCTATCTCTCCACATCCCTTAATGTTGCAAACTCTGCAGCATTGCAAACTGATTTAATAAACTACTTTTTTTATCTATCTAGAACAATACCTACCTACATGTTCACAAAATGCCCTCAGCATCTGTAAACATGCAATCTAGGATCTTGACTCTTAAAGCATACAATGCATGAAGGTTTAGCTCCATTAGCTTGGGAAAGGAAATGACTTGTACCTCAATCAATGATCACATCCATAAAAGACAGTAATGAAAAACTGAGTTAGACTGATCCAAACTTGATGTCGGTCTTCATATGTTTTTTTTTTTCATTATGTTTTCCTTTCTCATGATGTGGCAGAGCTGATACCAGGGAGAGAAGTTAGCTACAACAGGCCTTTTCTGGGACCATCGTATGTTGAAATGATGAGAGCTGTTGGATGCTTAAGCTTTTCCTACCATGACCATGACCCTAAGTTACACGTCACCATGGATACATGGAGTTCAAGTCAGAAAATACCAGAGGTGTAATTCTACCTGGAGCATCTAGTGGGATGCACACAACAGTTCAGCAGCTGAGGAACTGCCCATTTTTACCACTTATTATTCATTTTTTAAAATTACCAGCAGCATTTATCTAGTTTCTGGAAGTTTAATTCTTACATTCCAAGATGTTTTTAAAAAAACATTTTTCCTATCCCAGTACAGGCATGGTGATGGGAGTTGTTTTCTTAAAGTTCACCAACAGGATTTACAGCAGAACCAGGAACCTGCTTTAGGTCTCTCCAAAGATAAATGATGAGTGCTTTAACTGCTATTTCAAAGTCTCACTGTATTGAACCGGCTCAATAGCACATGGTCTGCATCTCTTTTGCAGACACAAAATATACACCAAAAGAAATGATGGAGTTTCAAAATGAAGTTTGTAAGAGTTATCTGGAAATATTTCGAAATTCAGATTTTCCTTCATACTCTTTGAAGAATTATGGTCAGTAAGATTCAAGCTGAAGCAGCCAAAGCAGAGACATTTGGATAACAATGTTTTCATCAGCATTTTGTACAGGTTTTGATAGATGTTATCTGGCCTGTGCTGGTTCATTGCTTGCTCCAACCCCTCCTACACGTCTCTCAATTTCTTCATTCCCCTATCCCCAGCAAAACACTAAAATAAAATTACTGCTATCACTGTGCTCTTATGTAATATTTCTTCTTGCTTTCTGTCTCATATATTTTAAATCATAATCTTTTCAAGACAGAGGCTGTTTTTCTGTGTTTGCAAATTATGTGACATATGATACCTTAACTGAATGTGGGCCCTCAGGCACTAAGAGATGAACTTTGGCACTTCTTGATGAAGTGATTGGTGCATCTACCTCACATTTCTGCCAGAGGTCACTATCATCCTGGAGCAAAGGGAGATGTGCTTGCTCTTCAGCCACCTCTCTTTACTGCCTAGGTATTAACATGAACAGCTGCAACTGTCTGTACAAACTTCTAAGCCAAGCTGTGAATTGCAGCAGTTGAGGAAAAACAATCAAACTGTTCATCCAACTGTATCTCATAAATGATTTTCCTCAACTACAGATGTCCATTTCTCAGAATAAAAACATTATTAGCATGTTTAGCACTTCAGAAGAAGAATTTACACAGAATAAATTGAACAGCTCCTCAGTAAACAGTTTCCATCCTTCTGTCAATTAGTTTTAAGGGAGGTGCTCTAGAAACAGCAAAAATTTCTCTAAAGCCACAGGAGTGCATGTCTTGTATTCACAGTTCTACCATCACAAAAAAAAAGAATGATTTAGTAAGTCATAAAAATGTAGATAGATTTGTTTGCTGGTCTGGAGCATGGTTAGGCAAACTCAACTCCTGTTGAGTTTGAGAACTGGATTTCTAATTGTACCCCTGATGTGAACACTTCTCACTCAACATAGCAAATGAAAATTCCCACTTCCATTAACTAGGTAGGTAATATTAACATTATTTATGCTCTGAGGGAGTTTAACATTTGAATATTTCACAGTAGATCAGGAATAAGGCTTGGAACACTTTTTTTGGTTTCTTAGGAACAGTAGCCAGGTCTCCCTTCCCTGGCTGCCACAGGCACTGGCCTGGCCCCTGCACCCAGGTGAGATCAAGGCAACTGGGCTTGCTTCTTGCCCATGCATCTATACTACCCCATGAACCAGGCAAAAGAAAGGCAGCCCTGCCTACCACTGTTCTCCATGAGAGGTAGTTTCCTGTGTCCTCTCCTCTAAGTTACTCACTTATGAAGAGAGGGTGCTATTGGAAAAGGGATCAAAAAGGCTACCCAGAGTAGGAGGAGTAGAGAAGGATCGTGCCATTGCATCCAGTATGTCTCCCTGAACAAGAGCTGTGGTATATCTGAAGGCTAGGGCATGAATTAAAACTCAGGGATGAGTTTGGACTGCCAAAGGCTTTTGCTTTCTCTGCTCAGTGGCTAATTGTTAAATAAAAAATAAAAAAATAAAAAATGATAATAATAATAATAATAAAAAAATGTAGGACACAGAGAAAGAGATGCTTTGGGATTCAAGAAGCCCATAACAATAAGTACTGTTCTCAGTTCTCTCTTCACTCACTCCCAAAGGCACAGTAACCAGACAGATCTGCACAACCCATATATGAGCAGGGAAGTCTTGTGGCAGGAGTTAACAAAGAAAAGAAGCCTAATGGAAAGCAAAACAAAACAAACCTCTGTTTCTGCTTAACCTCTTCTCCTTCTACAGCACAGTTATTCGCTCTCTTTTGAGTTTAACAAGAATTGCCCTCAGCTTCCTACTTCCTCCTGCCCTCTACCCCCCACTTAGTAAATAACAAAATCCCTAGCCTTTAATTAGCTGGGACTCAAACTTAAACCGTATATTTGGATCCAATTAGGCAACTTGTATCCTCCAGCAATATTTGCTTTATTCACTGACCATTTTACCTCCTGGTTCATGCCTACACACAACCCCAGGCTGGTATCTTTTGCAGTCCTTCTCTTCCTATGAAACCAAAAGGTGTTTGTAAGTTCTGCTGAGTATCAGTTCTTAGGTTCCACCTGTGGGCTGCAAGCTGAACAGCCCTGGTTTTTGCTATTGAAAGGAACTGATACAGAATAATAGCTTTAAATGTTTCATTTATTTATTTATTTTGTTATCATTCAGGATATCCCTTCATAAACTTTTCCCTCTATAAATGTGCAAGGGCCTACATGGGTCATTTACATGTGTTTCCAGTGTGATTTAAGAACACTTATTTTATCACGGAAGCAATATGAAAGAGCAAGCTTATCTATTCCACATTTTTAATTTGTCTGGGGAAGAGAGGATTCATTTAATCAAGCTAGAACTTTCTGCTTGCTTAATCTCTCTCTTTCTCAACATTTCCCAATCCGCATTCCTCTGAAAGTGGAAAGGGCCCGAAGCAATGATGTGTTTGAAGTTTACCTGGCAAGAAAGAAACTCTTGGACTGAAATGTGTGTCCACAGATAAGGTAGGAAATGAACAGAGTTATGTGTTATGAAATTTACAATTTTCATTACAGGACAGCTAGACTGTGTTATTTCAAATATTGGCTGAACAGTATTTACTTATTGCTCTTAGATACAGTGAAAATATGTCATGTTTTGGAGTTGCTTTTTATTTGCTTTACGTCAGCAAAGTCTTCCTCAACAAGAGTGTAGAAAAACTTCCTCACTATAATAAAATGTAGGAAGACTTGAAAAGGTATGAAAAGCTCTGAAACAAAGGCAGACTCAAAGTATGTAAAAAAAGATTTTTGATTTTTTTTCAAGAAATTATTTTTTGTAACTTCCACCAAACCTAAATTGTGTATGAAGTGGTCATTATATAAAAAAATAATAGATTAAAGTGTCCTGGAGAAATTCACAGCTGAACTTCTGTTCTGGCAAATATATTTTGATCTGCTGCAATACTACACAATGTATACAAAATAGAGGATAAGACACTTGCTCATTTACAATCAGTATATAGTTCACGAAGCATTTTAAAAAGTGAATACTTAAAGAATAGAATGAAAGATTAAAATGAAGTTGAAGAAATTTGAACATTAATGAAATCTTCAAAAAAATGTTAAAATGTAAAAGATTACATAATAATATCCTTTCTGTCAATTTCTAGGTTCTCTTCCAATTATGGTTCCATCCCATCTCAGCAGTCCATTCCTGTCCCGCTTTATGGCTCAGGATATTCCACTCCCTTTTGTTTGATCAGTAGGAAGCTCACAGTTCCAACAGGAAGGCCACACCTTCCCAAGACAAATCAGATGTAATTTTATAATTCATTTTTCATGGATAGCCTTGATAATATGAGATGCATTTAATTATTTTTTAAGAGATTTAGCTCAGTTTTGGCAATTACTTTTTTTTCTCTTGAATTGTACATGTAAGCATTACAATTTCTCTTTCTGCCACCATTTCTTGGTATTTAGTACAGGATGAAAAATATGTTTTATCTGCTTTCTCATTCTTTTAATACAGCATGTATTTGATGGAAGTTTCATGTACCTAATAGTTCAGATATAACTTTATATCTGCTGTGTGAAAATCATTTGACATATGAAACTTTAGTCTGTTGCCTAGATGTAAACATACAGACACAGAGCTTGTATTTCTATCTTAAGTCGGGAGTCCAAAGATTAAACATAGAAGCTACAGAAGCTGTTCAGTTTCTTCCAGAGAAACATTTGAGACTTGTACCATATTTCAAAAAGATGCCTATCATGATGCAATTAAATTAAGCCTGTGTCCCATTTGATACACAAATAATGTGAACTGCAACTTAGAACTGCCCAGATTTGGTGAGCCTTGTGTTAAAATCTCATCCTATTTTCAGCACCTCAGGCTATAAAGATGTATTGTGTTTCCCTTTTGGTTTAAGAATTCATTCAGCAACAGAAATTGGCATGATACAATTAAAAGTGTTTTAGCTATATCAAAATGGAAATCTATAAGAGTCATGTAATTTTGGAGCCTAAATCCAATCATGATTGCATGTTGATAAACATTCAGAGAAAATAATGCAGGCTTATGTTTCAAGTCTAAATTATTGTAGGAAAAGCAGGAAATTTTTCGCAGTTTTTTACAACTTTTGAAAGATCTTCAGGGATCAAATCCAGAGCAAAATGGTGTGCGGGAGAAAAAAAAAATTAAAGTAGAAGCAGTTTTATGCATCTTCTGAAAGTCTTACCTTCATTTCAGTGCTTTAAAATTATAAAAGTAGATTATGCTGAAGATCAACTGATGTCTGCTATAGCGTGAACTCTACTATATTAAAAATGTAAATAATATGACACTCTGTTCCTTGTACATAAAGGCAGACTTTGACTGTGAAAACAGTATAAGGGGGCCACTGGTTGTCTCAAGGATTCTTCCATGTCAGTAGTGGAGCTCACTCCATGCTCCTCCATGCACCAAGAAAGACTTACACCAGCTCTTTAGATGGATACTTCTACTTGTCTTGGCTTGCCTTCTCACTGGAACTGCTTGTCCTGCCAGGGAAATTCCAACTTCAGCTCCTGAAGATGGCTGTCTCCCAAAAAAGCATGAAGTTCTGGCTTCTTGGTCTTATTAGAAACAGGGGTAAGTTTTATGCCTGGGATTTCATAGGTTAATCAGCTTCCTGTCTGTGCAGAGGGCTTCTTTCCAATCGTTGTCTTAATGGTAAAGAAAACACTGGCTGTGGACAACTTGGGGAGTGGATACAGAGTAAGGGCATGGCCTACTGCCCTGGGCAGAGATAAAAAACACTTTCTATATTCTGTCGAGGGAACAAAAGTTTATTTTTGAATATCCTACTTGAGTGGACAGGGATGAGGGTGAGACCTGGGAATTTTTTTGTCAGGAATCATCTGGCTCTTTTTAGCTCCTGAGGTGCTCACAGAGGCAATAGAAAACACAGAGCAGAGAGGAAGGGATCTCCCTGCATGTTCTCTGCCTGGCAGGGTGGGTAGAAATATTTTTTTTTACTAAGTCACATATCTGTACATCTGCACCTGTCAGTGCTTATAATTTTCCCACTGTGGTGGTTTCACCATATTGGACAGCTAAACACCAAAACTTCTCTCTCATTCCCTCTCCTCAGAGAAAGAGGGAATGGAAAATATATGATGGGGGAAAAAAGGGAGATACATGGGTTGAGATATGCATAATTTAATTAAAGGGAAAAGCTACAAGTGCAGTGCACAACACTGTATGGGCTACAGTAGGGAAAGTTCCCTCCACCCCAGTCAGAGCCAATGCACCTATATATCCTGACCAGGGATGAGTGAGAGAAGAAGATACAGAGACCCTAATGAAACTTCCTTGCCCATATTGTATTCAGACTGCAGAAAGGGGAGGATGTGGAAAGTTGCTAGATGTGATATGGTTGTGAGTTCTGGGACTGTACAAATGAGTATTTTTACTGGAGGGCTAAGAGATCTGAGTGGGTTGGTACTGAGTGGTTCGATACTTTGCAATGCTTCATGTGGTAAATGTGTTTCCTTGTATTTTGGCCTCAGATAGCGAGTGGGACAGCCAGCATCAGTAAAAGACTGGGGAAGTGTCCAGGCTAGGGATGAGAATGGGTAGTTCACAGACAATTTTTCTGTGATGGTCAAATTGCACCTGAAAGTAATGCGGATGAAGTTGTTCAGTCTGAACATAGAAGTATTCATTATCCCCAGCTGAGTTGGGATACATTATGTTTGTGGCTTTGGTGCCACAGAGGATGTTCTTCTGCAAGTCTCTGTATCACAGGACTGCAGCTTGTACACGTCAGGACAGAGGGCCAGAGTCCTGTGTAATAAAGTTTGATGCGAATGGAGAGGGCACAGAGAGCAGGAACAACCCAGATACCTAGGAGATTGCTCTGGCACTCTCTATCTCCCTCTGGCCACAGTGGAGAAGAGAGGTGACAGTTGCCTGGGAAACATCACCTGGCAATTTATCTCTCTTCTGTGCAGGATATGGGGAATAGATCAGAAAAGGATGTAATTGGAGAGAAGACAGAGGAGAGAGCTCCACAACCTATCCTCTTGGCTGAGAGAAATATTGTAAGCCTTGGCTGTACTTGCTTTAAACTCGTAGCTTTGCTGCAAAAGGGGTTGAGTGAGGTCTGTGGCCAGGAACAGGGCAGGACAGATGAAACCTTCCATACTCAGGTTAATTCAGGAAATGCCAACAACAAGGCCTTGCTTAGCATGGGTGCAGCCAAAGAACAGAGGTGTACTGCAAAGTGTTTGGAGGGTCCATTGACTACCTGAGTGTGGTTGACACTTATGTTAGTCACTAGTTTAAAGTGGCTCAGAGACGTAAATCTTGTGGGGAACAGGGCTGGCTCAGAGGTCTGAGCCAGGTGTGAGAGTGACCTGTTATCATCATAAAGAAGTCTACAGAAATTCAGGATCAGTACTTTGACCTCTGGAGTAACTCCTAAGCATGAGATATCTATCAGGCAGTAAAACTAATAACATGCAGCATCTTTCTATACCATTATTTGTTTATAGTAGTCAATAATTATGAAAACTACTGCACAGACTGGACTAGAGAACTTCTTGAGGTCTCTTCCAACCTAAATTATTCTATCTGTGATTTTTATTTTCAGACAGGTTCAAGTCCACAGAGTTATTTCAATTACTTTATGACATCTGAAAGTCAGAACTTACACATGCTTGCAAAACATGGTAACAGTATATCAACATTGGCTTACCTCACTGCCTTACTACTGTTAGACCATTATTTATTGTTTCCTGGAAAGGTAGAGAAGAATTCTACTCTCAAGGTGTGCAATGCCATAAATTAAGGGCATTTAGCTATAAGGTTCTGTTGTTCATTCCCTGGTAACGAACCCCTTTTATTCAGGTTTTTTGCACTTGTCTATCCTGCCTGTAACACATCCACTGACATGCAATCGTAGTCATTATCCTGTTATTCTACAAAGATTACAGTGGAACTGGAAGAAGTTCTCCATGCAGAAAACGAATCCTGTGATATTTTCAGTGTGAAAAGAACCAGGACATGCTGTAATTCTAACCAGAGAGTCTGCTATTGAAAGATACGTGGTCCACTTTCTTGTCTAAAAATCGAGTGCTTAACAGGGACCAGAACCTTGGGGTGCTAATCTAAGCCATATTAAAGTTTGCATGCTTCGAGGCTTAGCTATCACTACCATATGATTTACTTCTTCACTACTGTGTAACTCTTTCACTACTTCCTGTTTGTCATATAGTTTATTCATTGATGTTTTTTTGATGAAAAAACAATGCAGAAAAAGAAGAAAATGAATATCAGGCATCAGTTACACTTTAATACTTTTAAATGTATGTTCTAATTATTATTACAAGGTCAGTTCAGAAAAAACAAACAAACAAACAAACAAAAACCTTCTGCCTGAAATCTGTTTAAGGATAGAAAAATCACAGGTAGAGAATTCAAGGGGAAAAGGAGACCACTGAAGAAGAAAAATAGTGCAAGTCCGAGACCGCCTCATGAGCAAGTCCGAGACTGCCTCATGAGACTGGACGAGTACAAGTCTTTGGGGCCGGATGGTGTGCATCCCAGGGTTCTGAAGGAGCTGGCTGAGGTGGTTGTCGAGCCGCTCTCCATCATATTTGAGAAGTCATGGCTATCAGGCAAGGTCCCTGATGACTGGAGGAAGGGTCACGTCACTCCCATTTACAAGAAAGGGAGCAAGGAGGACCCGGGATGCTACAGTCCGGTGAGTCTCACCTCTGTGCCTGGAAAGATCATGGAACAGATCCTCCTGGATGACATGCTCG